>MNAD01000338.1:0-38073 GCA_001895945.1 Trametes pubescens | reverse complement strand
CGCGGCGTCGCGACATGGGTCGGACGGCGCGCCGTGAGGGCAAAGCGCTCGCAGGTGCCGAGGGCGCTCGACGAGCGCGGCGCGGCTTCCTATTTAGGGAACCCGTCGTGCGGACTCCAGCTATGTCTGTTTTCTCCTCCTCCTCTCACATCATGACTCGGGCGTCGGCCCACCTGGGGCGACGAGGACTGGGGCCTCGTTCGGGGCCTGTTTGTATCTGTTTGTTCACGAAAATTCTGGCTCGTACCGCGCATGCGCGCGGCCATTCTCACCTCACACGGTTATCTATTCTCTCGTGTGAGGTGAGCTCCTTCCGTTCTTCCTTTCTCGTAGCTATTGTACTCACACCTGCGCGCGCAGATCTGACAGACATCGCGCTCAGGTTAGCAGAATAATCACACGGTTATCTATTCTCTCGTGTGAGATCTGACAGACATCGCGCTCAGCTCGCCTACCCGCTCGCTCTCGCGCTCCATAACCTTAAAACACGGGCCGCAAAATCACTTTGTGACCTTCTGGGAGGCGAAAGTTCAGACCCCCCGGTGACCTGTGACACCCAAAGTTCAGGACCCCCTGTGACCCGTGACGTGAACATTAGGTCGAAATGGTACAGTATACTGCCAGTATACTGTACCATTCACCACCGGTAATAGGTCATGCAGATCTAGAGCGTCAACCGGATCGCCTCGCCTCGTGGTGGAACGTGGGGAAGGAGAGTGTTATCGAAGTCGAGTTTCCACCAGCAGCATGCGTAAAGCCCAAGCGAACCTGGTACTAATGTAAGTAATTTACAATTCGCTTATTGTAGCGCTGATATTACTTACTTGCCTTCTCTTGACTTACTTACCTTTCGGCTTGCACCGAGGTGCTATATCGTACTTGCGCTTCACTTAGCGCTCGCGACCGCCACATCCTTTGGCACTGCCAGCAGGTCACCGATACCAGCGATAGCCTCCACGGTCGTGGTCTCTTCACGGTTGAGAAGCACCGGCACCCTTGGTATACGTATGCAATGTAAGTCTAGAGTCGGGCGATGATCCTTTGCACACAACCCATGCCCATAATCCAAGTGTTCGATGGACGCCTGGCCGATGGGTACGAGCTGCGCTGAATTTCATCCAGTTTCGAATATATTACTTCTGCCAGACTGCCATGGCACTACACTAGGTATGATGCAATGTCTGCCATACTTCAACAGCTCTCTATGTCGTCTTGAAAAGAGTACGTCCTTTTGACGACCGTCACCGTCTTCCATGGGGTGCCCAGCGGACACGCCAGACTCCGACGCCACACCACAGACCCACACAGCGGATCAGTGCTGTCCGAGTCCTCCAGCATGACCTCGTAATGTGTGTAGTTCTTTACCAGCCGGCTCATTTCCCGCAGGGCGTCGCGTTGGTGCGTGCGACGCGACAAAGACGTTTTGATTGGGCCGCGGAGAGAGCCTGGGGCCTGGCATGTTCTCTGATGCGTCGCCCAGTCCTGAAGAGGATTTCAGGCATGCCGATCGCCAGGAAAACACTCGAGGGGAGCGGACGTACCTGATCCCGACATTCTTGGCTGCAATAGAACGGGGCCAATTCCTCCTTACCGGTGCAATCTGGACAACCACTGTAGTCTTCAGCCAGTCTGATGCAGCCGCCTACAGCGACTGCAGCCTGGCACTCTGCGGCGGCGCAAACGTCGTACGTCGGGGGTGAATCCGAGTCGAAAGCCAGCGTGCGCGCGGGCCACCGCTTCTCGCAACGCTCCAGCGCGTGCCAGAGCGGCCGGAGCTGTAGGAAGTAGGGATTGACGTCGGATACCATTGGCATGTCCAACAGACACGTGCGGAGTGCGAACCCGGCGAGGAGCACGGCGGGCGTGAGTAGCTGAACGGCCGCTGCGTGGCTTGCGTGGCGTGCCGCCCTGACGAGGAACGCGAGCGGATCGTCCGGAGCGAGCACGTTAAGCTCCCCGCGCGTCTCGATAGGCGTCGTGCGGGACATGTACTTCCTGTAGTACGCGTACGCGGCGATCGAGTGCGCCTTCGCGAGCTCGGATTTGGCCCTTGGGTCGTAACTTTCGGGGTCCCAGCTGTCCTCGTCGTCGGGGGTTCGCTCGAAGACGTCGACCAGACACTGCAGGGCTGCGTCCTCGGCGCAAACGCCCGTTTGGGGCCGCGCGCCGGCTAGCGATCTATACGAGAGAGACGTCAGGGTGTGGGGAGTGTAGGGCTGGGCGGGAGTCCCACCGCAAAGCTTCTTCAAGTCTCAGAGGACTGTAATTCTTGAGGGCGGCCTGGCCCACGAGGGAAGATAGGTACCACTTTGCTAGAGCATGACCTGGTGGTATTGGAAAGTCCCACTGCCCAATCTCGACAGTGTGGTAGTCCTGAAAGCAAATCTTGTATACTTGTTCATATGTGTCCGCTTCTACACGATGAGGTCAGCAAATGGGCAGTAATGCATGAGAGACCGTCACATACGCATTTTGTTCCCTGTAGATTATCTGTGAGACAGATTCTTGATACCGGGCCCGGGGTGTGCGTGACTGAGAGCTAAAACTAGCCCGAGCGAAGCGAGTTTATATACCATAAACACACTTGAATGCCTGTTGAATAGGTTATACCGTAACCCCGCTTTGACTGTGTATGACGTCCTGAACAAAGCGGACCACCACTGGGCGGCGCAGCGCTTGAGCCTCAGTATTAGTCAGTCGTCGGCGGTCAATGCAATATCTGAGCCAAGCGAGTCAATCCGCCCTGATGTACAAAGCAAGACGCACTCATACAAAACGCGCCATCAGTGGGCATATGTTGCGCCGCTCTTCCTAGTCGATCGCTATTTTGATATGGCCATGAGCTGGCATGATGGCTCGTCGCCGTGAGTGGCAATGAATTGTGGACCATCGATTGTGGTATGTGTTTGTGCGTAACAATGACGATCTTCCCAAGACGCTGCTGAGAGTAGCGAGCGAGAAGCGAACCTGCAGACACCGCAAACCCGTGATCAGAGGATTCAGAGCGTGCGCACTAGAAGGGCCTGGCGACTTACATGATGGAGCGATGGCAAGTTCCATTGGGCTGCCACTCTTCTGCATTTTCATGTCGGCGTGGTTCTTTGGTGGCAACGGTCCATTGAGAGCGGATACGACGGATTTCTGTGTTCAAACCTAGTTTGAATATAGCTCATTCAAATGTGTCACTATCGTACAATTTGAGCCTTCAAAGATCGTTATACTACATCACAAGATAGAGCCTCTGAGAAGGAAGTCACCGTTCTCGATTTGTCTTCAATACTGACCGGTGGCTAACTCGGTGGCATAGCATCAAGTCCGAACGGCCGTCACCATTCCTGGACGACGATCAGTGCACTATGTCAGCGAAGTTGTAATGTTCGGATGCATACACCCGCGAACAGCATTTCAGGACGTAGATGGTGGGACGGGTGTATGGGAATCGAGCACGCAGGTGAGCGAGAGCAAACGCGAGCCCATAGGAGACGTTTGAAGAAGTTGCCGCCGAAACGCATGACTGCCATGAGGAAGGACTCCAGAGTGACGCATATTAGCGCCGCGAACTTAGGTACGACCGCGAAATTAGACGCCTACGGTAAAATTCTGGCAGGAATACTCCTCTTCTAAGAGCTTCTAGGGATGCCGTTTGGTTCTATCGTAGGCGGTGCTAATCAACCGCAGAGAGAGAAAAGATACGGAGAAATTGACATAGCAATCGGCGGGCGATGCGGACTATTTTGCAAGGATAACTCACTGACTCTCCTTGGAGGGGCCCAGGAACACTGCACACGCTCCAGCTGCCGAAGGTCAATGTAGACAATACAAGATTTTTACATGAAGGAGATATGGTGAGGAATCTACAACAGAGCGCGAGAAGTTTGGTAGCAGTGAGTCTGGATCGAGAGACATAGTACAAGCGGCCGGGCATTTCTATTGTGGGTGTACGAGCTGCTGCCATGGAACCGTTCTCCAAGAACTGAAGTGGTTTACATTGCAATCTGGCGGGGAATAGAGGTAGCTTCTGCGGCGTGGATATTCACTACGTCTCAGCATACGACCCGTACCAGAAGTGAAATCGGGAGAGTACGCACCTCAATTTCGGAGTCAGGCAGTGACTGGAGACGCGACCGCGACCTGCGTCCCAAACGCGTAGTGGATATCCTCCTGCGCGGTGAACTCCACGTTCGCGCGGGGCTGGAAGACCATGACAATGTCCGAGCCGCCGAGCTGGAAGTACGAGATCTCGTCGCCCTTGTTCACGTAATCGCCCTGCTTCACGCTCAGCACGACCGACGACACCTGCGCCATGCCGATCGGGAGGACCGCGACGAGCCCGAGAACGGGGTTGTCGATGACGATGAGTCCGCGCGCCTGGATGAACTGGTAGCCCGCGCTGTTCGGCGCGTCGGGGACGCTATCCATCGGCTCTGCGATGACCGGGGTCAGCTTGCGGCGCATGGTGAGGCGCGGAGCCGTGCTGTAAGTGCCGTTCTCGTTGGTGTTGACGACCTCGACCTCGAGGTAGCAGAGGCCCTCGATCACGCGCGCCTCGATGACGGTGCCCGCGACGGGCGCGTGCTGGCGGTGGTAGTCGTTCGGACCGAGGAAGGAGTGGCAGAACTTGCCGCCAGCGAACGTGGGCCACATGCTGCTGCCCTGGTCGTCGAGAAGCTGGCCGATGCTCCACGGGATGCCCTTCAGACTGCAGCTCGCGGACTCGTCGACCGGCCACCAGCCGTCGAACTTCGCGTCCGCCGGGCTCACGATCACGGTGTCGTCCTGCGGGCGGAAGATCGGACGGCGCTCGGGCTTGATGTGGCGCGCGAAGAACTTGTTGAAGGTCGTCCACTCGCCGGGAATGCGGTCGTAGTCCTGCATGTGGTAGCTCTTCGCCTGGTAGAAGGAGTCGATCGTCGCCTCGCTGATAGACTCGGTCGAGTCCATCCACTTGCCCATCTCCTTCGCGTACTTGATGATCCACTTTGACAGCCAGGTGTAATTAGACGACTGGGTGCTGGGGTGGATGGGGCTCTGGTGCTGGACGAGAGGGGGCGTGTCGAGGACGAGGTAGAACATGCAAATGTGGTAAAAGACGGAAGTTCCGTCCTTGTTTTCCGAGGGTACCCACTTGAGGAACGACTCGTAGTAGTCTAGGTAGTCAGCCAGGGTCTCGATGCACCATTCCTGGAACTCAGGGATGCCCTTGGCCTTGGCATTCTCGAAAGCCTGCTCGAAGTCGGCCTTGAATGCAGGATTCGTGTCGAGGAAGTCGCGGAGTTCTTGAACAACGTTGGAAGGCATGGTCTCTGTTTCAAAACACCCGTGTTAGACTTCCCCACCGTGCAGAAATTCGGCACACACCTTTGGCTCTAGTAGTCGTGATGAAGCAGTGGATGAATGAATGTTGCGATAATTTCAGGCTGTACATTTGAGGGGCGTGAGCGAGAGCGGAGACAGTTGGGTGGAAGAAACGCCTACCTGAGCTGAGATGGCTCGGTGCTGGGGGTTGGCAGTACGCAGGTCAAGAGGCTTTTATACCTCGCGCCCTTGCAGCAAATCATTCCGCTACCGTCTATGACTACACATTTTTGCATACACGATGTTACAGAGAGCCGAGAAGCGAACATGTGAGCTTGTGCGCAGACACCCTAGTTCTGTCATCGCACCATTCACCGACCGGTAAAGCACTAGACGAAGACAGCGATTTACGTGAGGGGTTGGTCGGCTGCTCCTCCCAATGCCATGGGACACGATGGACTTGGTAGAAGGAGCGATTCGTGTGGACGCAGCGCCTGCGTTTCACTCCGCTTCCATGCCTGCGTATTTGACAACGCGTTCTCGACCCCTCGTGTGCTGGAAGAGCCATCCACGAGGCATCCGGGGTAGAAAACGACTTCCGCAGAAGAAGAGATGGCTGTGGGCAAGATACTCAATATGATGGATGGACGTCACCCCGTTCACAACGCAGGTCGCTGGAGTGCCATTTTGTTCTCCCGGGTGCGGAGTCTGGCCTTGCGTTACAATGAAGGGAGCAGGGAATCGCGCTGCTTGTACGTCACGATGGCGTCCGTCTTGTACGTCGGATGTGTGAGGTCCTCTCAAGCATGACACACTATACCGTTGTCCCTATGCACAACGACGCCGTCTTCGTCGTAGAGTACGATAACATCCTGCCGTACGTCTCTATGATAATCAGAATGAGGAGCATTATCATTGAAAGTACTTGCCTACAGACCCTTGACGCGTGTGAAGCTGGAACCTATTCGGCTGCGCTCGAGGTGCGCTCCTCCCCTTCTTCCTGACGCTGGTTTTCGAGGGGCAGGTGACTGGAGGTTTCATCCGGCGCAGAGCTTGAATGGCGCTCGGCTACGGCTGGCGAAGGCTGGAATCTATGTGCAGCGCGCGATATTCCTTTCGGGGTACTCGGGCAAACGTGGCTTTACTTCGCTCGAGTACAGCGTGTGGAAGGTCAAGAGTAAGGGTTGCCTTATCACTTCTGGAAGTAACGGCGAGTGTCCAAGGTCTGAAGATGCACGGGCATGGCACTTGGCTTACCCTTTGAAGCCTACTTCGGCATTATCACGACCATCGAACGTACTGGAGCGACGTGCCTCGCGAATCGCACAGGGCTCGGAGGGACTGTCATCTCACATGCGTAGACACCGCCGTCCAACGCGGCTAGGTCATTTTCATATGCGTGAGCGCAATCCTAGCATGGCGAAAGGCGACGGCGACGTACCAAACTCAGAAAAACGTGCGCCCCCATGGCATATCTGAGATCATGAACATAGATCCTACCTCCGTTCGCAAGGCGGTGTAGCATGCAACCTTCACGAGCGTGACGCGGCGCAAGGACCCAGCAACGATATCGGTATTGATCATTTGACGTCGCAGGCGTTGTTAGTACGGGAGTAAGTACGAGGGGCGTAGAACAAGATAGTGAATCGGAACAGTCGTCAAAAGTCGTAACAAGATGTAGACGTCGATGTGTATAGGAAGAGTGTGGTTCACAAGCAATGATGGTAGGTGTGGGCGCAGCGGACGGCGCGCGTGGACAGCAGGAGCAAACAATGTGGGATGGAGAGGGAGACGGGAATGGGGGTGGGGACGAGCCGTGGTATATAACCAGTGCGACCTTCCGCGAGAGAGACAGTAACTGTGGGGCGGTATAGACGACGACCTCCGGGACGGCGGGAATGATGGGTCTGGGAATTGGGTAAACAGACGCAGCGGATCCTCCTCCTTTGCGAGGTATGTGATCCTGGAGGTACGGGCCCGGGGGAAGCAAGACAAAGCAACGAGGGATGGGGACATTAGGGGCGCAGCCGGAGATAGAAGCAACGTGCGGGTAGTGACAACGGGAGCAACGTTCAGAGGTATTGGGTCATTATTTCGTTTGAGCGGCCTGCACAAGGAGCGCTTTCTCCTTGAGGACGGATGGGTAGCTGTTCATCAGGTGGGCGAGAGGACGAAGGTCGTCTTGGTCGAGGAGCGCAATGGTGATCTTGGGCTGTCAGTGGGCGTCAGTAAGCGGCAAAATATGGCTCAATGCACGCAGAATACTTACTGCTCCCTTGATACCGAACGCCTTCACGACACGCCACCTACAAAGGAGATCAGCATTGTGAGCAAACAACAAGATGACGTAGAATGACGCACAGCTTGTCACCCAGCTGTTGCTTCTGCTGGTTGACGGGCTTGTCACGCAAGCTGTCGATGAACTCATCCGTCGCCTTCACGACCATTGGGTCCGCCTTCGGGAGCGGCAGGCCAGTGACGGAAGATGTGTTGACGAGCCGGAGGATCTCCGACGCAGGCAGACGCGCGAGCGACGCGATCGTGTACACTTGCGCTGCCGAAGAGGGCGCGCTAGGCGTCGCAGGAGTCGGGCTGGCTGCGACACTCGGACCACGCGATGACAGGTCGGGCGTCTGCGGGGAGTCGAACGAGGCCGCAGAGACCTTGCGCGCCTGTGGTGTCTGCGGCACGGGGACCGTCGAGATGGCAGGCGTCTGCTCCTCGTCGTCCTCGACCTCCAGCACGAGCTTCGCGTCCGCGATCTTGGCGCGGAGCACCTCGACATTGAATAGGCACATCGCACGCTCGCGCTTAGGCAAAGACATGAGCAGTTCCGTGAGCTCCGCGATCTGTGCCGACTCGAGCTTGCTGACTGCGGCGAACATCCTGTCCTTCTCGGATTGGGGAGCAAGGGAGCCCGACGGCGACTCAGTCCGCGGCGGGGTCGACAGGGTCGCAGGCATTGAAAGCGGTGTCGAGGGGTGATCTGGCGCAGATGCAGTCGCGTTGGGAGCTGAGGCGTCCAGGAGTCGTGAATCTTGAGAACCCGCAGGCGAAGGCGATGGCGATTTCGATGCCTTTGCCGGGTTCAGCGACTTCTTTGCAGCCTGGATTTGCTCCGAGAGCTTGCCAGGATCTTGGATGCACTGCACCACCTCGCTGAGCGAAAGCGCCACAATCGACTGAACGACTGTGTCGAGCTCCTCAGAACGCACGACGTCCATACTCTTGATCTGCCTGCTCAGCTCGCCCGTGAGCACCTCCTTGCGCACAACGGGGGAAAGCGCAGAAAGGTCGTCGTAGCGCATAGGCAGGTTCAGCGTACCCGCCAGTGCAGCCTACATGCGCCGCGTGAGCGTAGACACACATCGTCGATGAGCTGGGACATACATGGTAGAAGCTCCCGGAGCTACGCCGCGCTCTGTCGGGCCGTTCGTGACGTTCGTGATGGCCCATAGTAGGAGAGCCAAGCACAGCGGGATGGCTGCTCGGACTCGGCCACCCAGCGTAACTCTCGCCAGCCTCGCTGGCGGTGGGGCTCGTCGCGCCACTGCTGCTGCGAGGGTGACCGTTGTGCCCGCCGAACCGCTGGGCAAGCTTTTCTTGGCGGAGCTGCTTGGGCTCATGCAGGCGTACCACCAGCGACTTCGTCCCGATTACAACGCCATTCATCTGGTTCAGAGCCGCGGCCGCTTCAGGTGCTGGTCAGTAACGGACACGGAACGCTCGGAGTTCCGCTTTAATACCTTGATCGGGCGTTTGGTACGAGACAAAGCCAAACCCACGACTTTCGCCTCCTTCGTTCCGCATGACGCGAGCGCTAATACAGTTCAGTAACTAACATTGGGACACAAGAGCTGGCTTGTGTGCCTTACCTGACAATTTGCCCGAACTATCACCCACTACGTTAAGTATTGAGTTTCTGACATTGTTCCAGCAACTCACCTGACGGAAATGAGAGAATAGACCGTTCGAGTCGATCGAGGTGTCGAGATTCTGTAATATGATGAGCGCCCAATTCATTATGGCAAGCTGCTCTGGAGTACTTACTTTGATGAACAAGTTGCAAGGATCGATAAGTCCACTATGGCTCGTGGATCCTGGGCCAGACAAGGGCGCTAGTTGAACCTGCTGTCCAGGGCCATGCAAGAATAAAGGGCGCGAGGGGTAAGGCGATTGCCGCGGAGGTGAGTACTGCGAGGATAGAGCTCCAAATCTGACCACACGCACGAATTTGGGTGAACGCACCTGGGCAGGGTATGGGAATACCGAGCCAGTGGGAACGAACGAGGGCGCGTTCGGGCTGAACTCGCTCATTGCGGCGCCGGCGCGACGCGGCTGGTATATCTGCACGACAATGTTCTGACCCTCGACGTCCGCGCAGTGCATCGCCTCCTCTGCTTCGCGCGCATCTTCTTCCCTCCAGAACTCGACCACGCCAGTGTCCGGTCCGAAAGGCGACTGAGTCCGCACAGAAGCAAGGGCACCGAACGAGCGGAAAAGATCGTAGAGTTGCGAGTCTGTGTAGCCAGGAGGAAGTTGCTTCACAAGACGAGGCGACGCAGATGGTGGCGGGAGGGGCGTTGGAGGTGTTGTAGAGGGATATGGCGACAACGTGAGCAGAGCGGGTTGTAGTAGGTTGGGAATGTGCCGGCCTTGCAACGTTGCAAGGGCCTTCTCCGCTATTGATGATATATCAGCATTATGCGCGAATTTGCACATGAGCAGAGAGAGTCTATCCGAGCAAACAAATCGCTGGTAACTACACAATGAATATGCTACTGAGAGCGGTAGCGCAAGTGCCCAGTATATAACAGCTCGGAAGTTGCCATTCCAAACCGGCGGGATGATGCACCGGTACGCGTCCAGCATGAAAGGGAGTAACCTTGAAACCAATATAGCCTACTGTTGCCACGATTGTTTCGTGGAGAGCAGTGAGACCATCCTCCCTACGTGTTGTGCCCACGCCGACGCGACGTACTATCTTCGACCACGATCGGACGTAGCACGTACAGTAGATGGAGAAGATGCTCCTAGAACTCTCGTGATAGAGTGCAGTATCGATCTGACCGATGCGACTCAACGACACGCCTTAGCCATGCGCCCTCCGTGCAGGCAACCGACCAAACCGAATTCCGCTCTCATGACGCCGGACTCCGCGTTCCAGCCAACCCACGCTACCCCCACGGTAGCAACGACGCATACATTCCCTCTTACGACCAAAAACGCAGAGATGAGCGAGCGCAGACGCACCTTTCTCCAGATACTTGAACTCGATCGTCCCCGACAGAGGCTTGTTCGAGCCATCGCGCAAGATGTTAGGCCGGAACGGCGCGCAGGTTTGGAACGCGACCGCGAGGTCTTCGTCTCTCACGTATGGTGGCAGTCCCGAGATGTATAACAGCGGCTCGTGCAGGTAGGGGTGCGGCTGCGGGCGCGCTTCTGGAGGCGGCGTGTTGTATTCAGACATGGTGGTCCGTGGAGGAGCGGAGAAAGAGCAGGGAGACCTCTAGTCCTCGCAGGTGTCGACGATGGTATATGCCTCGGGGTGGCCGTCGCTGCCGTACACAACGCGGAAGCTGAGATGAACGTCGTCGGACAAGCTGGACAGAGAAAAAGTGATCAAGGTCTACTTGCTTACGTAACCGACCGCTCAATTAAATGATGGGAATTTAGGCGGCATTCCCACTGGCCCTCTTGTTCTTCAACTTCTCATACCAAGGAACGCTTTGTCGGTACTTAGCAACGTACGAAGACGGATCGTCGAACGACGAAGGCTTGCATTTTAGGTGTTCATTGTTCAGCGGAGTATCAGAGACTCTCATCGGCGACATGCACATCGAGTTGATATAGGGTCCGTTCGCAGCTTCGTTCTTCTCGCACTCTCCATCTGTTCATGATCCATACAGAGCTAATGTACTAATCCAGAGCCTAACACACGTTCGACCCTTTCTCTCGCGGTCGTAGTCCTCACACATCGAACTCACATTCACGCCGTCCACGGCAAGATCATCACGGAACATAGCGGAACCCCGGGGCCTGCGTAACTACATGAGCGTCCGGAAAAAGAGAGGTAATCAACGTAGCGCACTTTGTCCGCCAACTCCGATGTGTCCACAGGTTCATCTTGCACGGGTTTGCCATACTTTTCGTCTCTTCGCTTGTTGTCATTGCGGTAGGATATCTTGCGCACACAATGAATATATGCTACGGCCACGCAGACAACAGTTGCAGCCGAGGAACGTACCGTGAGGATGACCGCCGCAAGTGCTCCAACGAACTGCAACGCGCAACTCACTGCGAAGCCTTTACTGTATAGCAAAGCATGCCCCACATCAGTTCGCACACTCCACTTAGACTTGCTGTATCTTACATGTATCGAGGACCCTCTGTTGCTGGGAAGATATGCGACCCTAGCACGCTGCCGCACTGGCCGATCGCCTGGTAGATTGGAGTACCCGTTGCTTGCTTGGTCTCAGATCCGAGATTGTGAGCGACTGTAGGGGCAGGAGGGTTCGAAATCAGTTGGCGGACTGCTGATGTGAACAAGGCCACAGTACGTACACCAAGCAATAGTCACCCCGATCGAGGTGTACGTTCCGCTCGTGATGCAGAATGTTGCGAAGTAGCGGACGTGAATGTTCTCGCCAACTGTGAGTAGGAGCCTGTTTCGCGCACGAGAATTTGAGCTCAGCGACCAACAGCGAAGTCAACAAAGGGCACGGACACGTAGCCTATGCCAGCCAGGGTGCTGGCGGCTGCGATGAAGACCCCACGGCTTTGTCGTCGGTCCGAGACATATGCAGTAATGCACAGGACCACAACGGCGACAGCATACGGCGGCACAGTGAGTAGCTGTGCGCGTGCATTCGCTACGGGTGCGTTCACTTCAGCAGAGCACCTGGAGAGGACCAATTGGGTACTCACTAACTCCGAATGTCGTGATGATGGTAGGCAGGAATGCAGTTATTGAGGCGACGGCGCAGTTGACTCCAAAATACAAAACCCCGCCGGTGTAGACCTGATACTCGTGTTAGTGACGCAGAAGCATTTCCCACCATTGAACCTTGACGTACCCTCCAGTCTTTGAACGCCGCGTAGATGTGAGCTTCAAGTGAGAGTTCAGTACGCGCACAACACGGTCGTCACCAACGGCACGTATGTGTACTTACATTTGGCAATGTGCCTCCCCACGTCGGCTTTGTAACCGCGATTCATCCGCTCCAGAGCGATCTCCCGTTCTTTCTCATTAAACATGGACGTCTCTTCAGGTCGGTTCGGGAGGATAAGCATAGCCAAGAGCCCGAATATCACTGTCGGGACACCCTCGATGATGAACAGCAACTTCCAGTTCGCGATCGCCGCATGCACGTTCTGAATGCCAAACGCAATGAGGCCACCGAACGCGCCGGCCACCGCGGCGAACCCAAACCAGAAGGCCAGGCGCTTGCCTATCTCCTCCTTCGTGTAGAAGTACGCTGCCACAGAAACAGCGGTCAGATGATAGCGAGGGATAAGCGCTGTCGTGATACTACGTACACAAGTACAAGGGGATGCCAGGCGCGAAGCACGCTTCGAAGGCGCCGAGCCCGATGCGGGCGACCATCAGGCCAGGGAAGTTGAATGCGGTGGACTGAGTGCGAAAGTTCAGTCAGCGGTCGATTTATCGCGGCTTCGGATGGCGGACTCACCATGAGCGCGGAGCACATTCCCCACCCCACTACCGCGCACCCGAGCCAGATGCGCGGTGGGCACAATTTAGCGAGGAGGGTGGCCGGTACTTGACAAATGATCTGTATGATAACTCAGAGACGGCGGATTATCCGAGCGGCTACAATACTCACGTATGAGAAGAAAAATGCAGAGTTCACCCAGTCGAACAGTACACCTGTGGGGTCACCATGCAAGGTGTCCTGCGGCAGGCCCTGCAGGCGTGCATTGCCCAGATTCGACCTGTCCAGGACTAACCCGTAGAAACATTAGTAGCTGCGCTATTCACGTAGGAGAAAGAGCGCACTTACAAGCAAAGAGATATACCGCACAGGCAATGGGTATGATGCGCCAGTCGATCTTCCGGACCAGCCTGCGCTCCTCCACCACGATCGAGACCGTGACCGAGTCGGGCTGGACGACATCGACATCGACGGCGGGTGCCTTCTCGTCGAAAGACGACGTGTGCTTCTCGACGGACATGGGGCGGGGAGAGGGAAGGCGAAGGCGAGTAGAGCGCGCCCCGCGACGCTGAGCATAGTCATTGCTCGCTATAAATATTGCACTCCATTTGTGCAGTCATTTGTGTCATCTGCACGGAAGCCCGTTGTCCCTACACGGTACGAGAGGCGGTCAGTTGACTGCGGCCATAAATGACGTGCGGAAGCCACCGAAGAGCGACTTCGAACGACCCTTGGAACCTAAAAATCGACGCCGTGTGTGAGTTTTGCATGGGTGCCTGTATTGACTTGTCGCCGAGACCTTCGGGGCTCTGCCTCAGATATGACAGCTCTGGGAGCATCCTATAATGTCGCGTACGCCGAGAGTTGATCGAATGAATGGGACGACACAACAAGTTGTCAGAAGACAGAAGTCAAGACTCGCGAAATGGTGAAGTCGGAAGCAATCAAAACCTCTAAAAACAGCCCGATGAACGCATCCTGTTCTCCGGCTTTTGAGAAACCGTTTGACCTATGTGCGACAAGACCTACCTTGTCTCACCCTCTTGCCATCATACAGCAACATTCGGGCGGTACGTGAACCGGGGGTGCGACGGAACGCGACTCGCAAGTATTGCCACTGTGACTCCTGTAAATAATAGGAATGCACGCATCAGCCACTTTCAACGCACTTCGTATTTGTGGGCATAGAAGGGAGGTACCCACATGAGAACGGTGCACGTTATACATAGCACATAGCACTGTGTCTGTAGCGTCCGCATTCTCTGTCAACGAGGAGATGTCAACGTTCCATATGCACTGCAGGTATAGTAGATCACCGAGCAGCATCTTTGATTACCGAATACCACTCACCTGGAACTTCTAGGAGGAGCAGGTATTCTCCATCAGACTGGCAACAACACGTTTCAGGGATACCTCTCTCCAGGCCCGGCCCATGTTTCGGAACCTTTGAGTGCAGTGCGGTCCGGCAGAACCCCTTGCTGCGGTAAGACCTGGAACCCCAGCGCTGGCGCGCATGCAGTCCGCAGTCCCGAAATAGTCCAACACGTACGGATTCTCACCGTGCTTTCTCATCCTGTTGTACGCTCCGATCCCTGATCAGTCATCGTAGATCGTGGAATTTCGTACACAGACAACAAAAACTTCGTTTCAGAATGCGTTCGCTCAACACCTCATGGTCAAATCATCACGGGACATAACGGAAGAGCGGCGCCTGCATATATGCATGAGCTCTGAAACAGAGAGGTCGGCAGTCGATGCTACACACCTTGTCCGCCAGCTCCGACGTGTCCACGGGAGCATCTCGTACGGCCTTGCCGTACTTCTGGTCTCTCCGCTTGTTCTCCATGCGGTATGATATCTATTGCGCGCACTTCGTAAACACTCAATACGCCAAAGATAGTCGTCAAGGGACTTACCGTAAGGATGACCGCTGCGAGCGCTGCAACGAACTGCAACGCGCAAGTCACAGCGAAACCTTTGCTATAAGGCGCAGCATGCCCACATCAGCACACCCACTCAGCGCAGGGTCAAGCTTGGCCCCACTTACATATACCGCGGACCGTCCGTTTTCGGGTAGATATGCGACCCCAGCACGCTGCCGCACTGGCCAATGGCCATATACATCGGGATCCCCGTGGCCTTCTTGGTCTCAGATCCGAGGTTGTGGGCGACTGTGGGACCAAGAGAGATCGGTTTCAGATAGCGTGTTTCCGCAGTAGACAAGACCATGCATACACCAGGCGATGATGATCCCGATCGTTGTGTAAGTCCCGCTCGTAATGCAAAACGTCGCAAAGTAGCGGACGTGGTTGTTCTCGGCGACCGTGAGCAGCAGCCTGTATCACAAGTGGCACGATCAGCGAAGGAAAGATCAACGAGATGAAGAACGTCACGTACACGTAGCCTATGCCGGCCAGCGCGCTGGCTGCCGCGACGAAGATCCCGCGGCTTTGCAGCCTGTCCGAGACGTAGGAGTTCAAGCATAGGTACACGGCAGAGACGGCGTATGGCGGCACGGTGAGCAACTGAGCGCGTGCATTCGCTACCAGAGCAAGAAACGTCAGCAGAGCGCCAGGAGAGGAGCAGAGGCGTACTCACTGAATCCGAATGTGGTGATGATGGTGGGCAGGAATGCAGATATAGACGCGAGGGCGCAGTTAGCCCCAAAGTACAGGACACCTGCCGCGTATATCTGATGCAAGTGTCAGTGACGCGGACTCATGACCGCTAGACGCACGACACACCCTCCAGTCCTTGAACGCCGCGTAGATGTGGGCTGAAAGAGAACTTCAGTATGCATGTCATCTTACGGGCGCATATACCCACATTTTGTAACAGTCCTCCCGGTGTCTGCTTTGATGCCGCGGTTCATACGCTCCAGCGCGATCTCGCGCTCCCTTTCGTTGAACATCGTCGTCTCCTCTGGCCTATTCGGCAATACCACCATAGACAGCATCCCAATGAGCACCGTCGGGAGGCCCTCGATGATGAACAGCAGCTTCCAGTTCGCCACCGCCGCATGCACGTTCTGGACACCGAACGCGATGAGCCCGCCGAACGCGCCGGCTACCGCGGCGAACCCGAACCAGTACGCCATCCGCATGCCCATCTCCTCTTTCGTGTAAAAGAACGCTGTCATAGGAATCGAGAATCGAGATCAGCGCGGGGAGGCGATGGCGTGGGACCGCCGTCGCGTAACGTACACATATAAAGGGGGATACCGGGTCCAAACCCAGCCTCGAAGACGCCGAGCCCGATGCGAGCGACAAGCAGACCGGGGAAGTTGAATGCCGTGGACTGAGTGCGGGGTACGTTCTGTCAGCGGTGAGTTCATCGCTGCGGATGGTGGCGTGTGCGCACCATGAGCACAGAGCACAATCCCCACCCCACGGTTGCGCACCCAAGCCAGATGCGCGGCGGGCACAACTTGGACAGGAGTGTCGCCGGTACTTGGCAGATGATCTGTTCGAAAGCCAGCGTAAGAAGATAATCGGAGCCCTCGATCACAATAACACTCACGTATGAGAAGAAAAACACTGAGTTGACCCAGTCGAACAACACCCCCGTCGGGTCGCCGTGTAGGGTGTCCTGCGGTAGGCCCTGCAGACGTGCGTTCCCCAGGTTCGACCGGTCCAAGACTTACGCACAGAGGTATCAGTGAATACCATTTTTGAAGTGAAAGAAAACATAAACTCACAGGCGAAGAGATACATGATACATGCGATGGGCATGATGCGCCAGTCGATTTTCCTCACCAACCTCCGCTCCTCCACCGCAAGCGAGACCGACTCGGATTTGACGACATCAGGGTCCCGGCCAGGTGTCTTCTCGTCGAAAGACGACGCGTGCTTCTCGAGGGACATGGTGCAGGAAGCGTCGCAGACAGGAGGTTGAAGGCGAGCAGCGCGCGTCTCGCAACGTCGGGAAAGCCATTGCTCGCTATAAATATTGAGTTCCATGGGTGCAGTGACTCGGGTCAGCTGCCCTCGGGCGCCCGCATTCCCTACGCGGTATGGGAAGCGGTCAGTTGACCGTGGACATGAATGATGCTCGGGAACCACTGAGTGACTTCGGGCGCCCCTTCGTTGCTGAAATCAGGACGCACGTTTATGATCTTAAACTCGACCTTCAAGGGGATACACTGTACAGACTTACCTCTGCTTGGATACAATGGGGATACAATGCTCTAGTTCCGCTTGAAAGTTGAGGATGACTCGACCGCATCATCCACACACTCCTCGATCGGTCCGGTCCGAGTGAGGCGCGTTTCGTCAAGCGCCAGTCGGAAGGTCCGGCACGACTCCGAGTCGCGCTACTGCGAAACCTTCCGGCTCATCGTGTCTTCAGAAATTGTGTCAACGCTGAATCGTAGTCGTGTTCATGAACATCTCAGGTAACAGCCGGTCGGACGCATCCTGACATGAGAGATGAGAACATATATGCAGCTCGTAGTGACAAGACGTACTTACCACAAGAAGCGCCAGATTGATGTCGGCCTTGACTTGAGCCTTCGCAGGTCCGCCGCAGCCGATCCCAAATTCTTCACGACGGGGTGACACTGGGAGGCAGCGAGAATGAGAGGACAGGAAGAGACACATAACGGGGTAATCCCATCCATTGTTTCAGGAGCTGAGCCTCGTTTGTGAAGATTGTCACCTTTGGGGGGTTTCGGACGCCTGAGGAAATATGAAAAGCTTAACATATGCGATACATCTAATGCGAGGGAACCTTAATATTACCTAGCAGTGTCGGGTTTTCCTGTCGAACATACCAATGGCCTCATGGTCGATGCTAATTTAAGCGACGATGGTCAGGGGTATGCGAAGCCACTCGGCGGATGTTATAGATTGCAACCGGCGCCCACTGGAATATTACTCCACAACACTTTCACTACCAAAATGGGATTATGGGAAGCGACTGCATGAGATGCACTTACCGAATTCCGCGAGCATATGGGCCTGAATATAAGGAATCAGCATCAGTATCCAGAAGAACGTTGCGACGGAAAACAAGGGTCTTAGTTGAAAAGTACTCGCCATGTACTGAACGATCGAATTGGCGCATATAGTCACATCTTGGGGGTATAGCTGTGGTCATGCGGGCTTCATTAACTTGCCCAGTCTGCTAGGGCGCAGCCTTAGGCCTTGTCTGTGTCTGCAGCTGGTGTTATGATCGTCTAAGGGCTCGGCTGACGGTCCCCTCTCTAAAGCATTCGGACGCCGTGTAAACGTGTATGAAGGTCCTGAGAGGTAATGAGGCTACGAACATGTTTGCAAAGGCCTTCAGGTATGGTAGGTGTCCAACGAGCGGTCATACCTCCACCACATGTACAATCGCGAGGTTGGCACGGTCCTCGGAGAGGTCGGACTTGACGCTATTAAGCTACAGGATCATCCAACGGAATAGCAACGGGAGTCCACATCGTTGGCGTCTTCATACTCGTAACCGCAAAGGTCAGATTTGGAGTTTTTGTACATCTCTCGCTGGTCTGCTCGAGTGAGATGGGTGTCTTGAACAAGGAGTGTGGACGCTTAGACGCCGTACGTGCTCGGAATATGATCGTCGGCCTACCGGACTTGAGCAGGTCAACACCAAATACTAATATGTGCTGATTGAACTACACTTACTTATATTAGTTGTAGCTAGGCAGTGTGGGAACAAGTCAAAATCGGCTGCTCTCCTCAAGCTCAATTCCTCTGGTGCTCTCTCTCCCACCGGGGCCCACTGCTGGCATGTCGACACCTTCATGCTCGCACATATGCACGGTAACTCCATCATGGCGGCGGTCCTGGCTTGTATGCGATGGCTGACCGACATATGCTGTGGCAGGTCTCTCAGATCCTGGGATTCCTGAAATGAGGCATATGTACGTAAAGGGTCCGGAATTGGCATGCAGACGGCAGAAGACAGTGCTGTACCTGGGAAGGGAAGTCCTCGTGCACGAGCACGACCGCAGGAGACTAATCAGATGGTCAAATATGCACAAACTCCACCCCCGTCCGCCTATTCACCTCTCTCCCTCTTACCCTGATCAACTCAAGACTTCCCCAGCTGCCACCATGCACCCCTCTATCCAGCCTCTTGACTCCCGGGCCTGGGAGCAAACCAAACGCTGGTTTGAGCAAGCGAGCCCTTCGGAGTGGTTGGAGGTTCTGCCTGGCCTGAACGCACACGCACTCGATGGCCACGCCGGCGACCGACCGACCACCGCCAGTGTCGACCACTTCGAACGCGACTTTGACCGCGCCAACTTGAACGGTGCACTGGGGCAAACCGACGCTGCCGTGCCCCTGCTGAACGTCGACGACCCCGAGTGGTCGAGGTGGCTTGATCTACCGCAGTCCCCACACGCGTCGTCAAGCGTGTATTCCGACGACTTGGCCACACTACCGGCCTCCCCTTACTCCATGGTATCCGATGATACCGCGGTCGATCGCATTCATAGCCTCTCGCCCAAGTTTACCATTACCGAGGACTTCGCCCGCAACGGGCAGCTCTCCAACCTCCCTGCCGCCGAGCCCTATGGCTACCCCGTGGGAGCCTTCGAGCAGGGCCCTCTGGAGGTGATGTACAGCGTTCCTCCCGGCTACGGCTCGCCTTTCGAAAGCGACCCGTTCGCGTTCTCATTCCGCCGCGGTGTGGGTGCCGGTGTGCAGCCACAGCAGCAGCAACAGCACCTGATAGGTGCTGCTGCTTCTGCTCAACGCGGAATGAGCATGCCAGCGGGCGACTATGTCGTCCCGCTGACCTTTCAGCACTTTCCTGACGTTCCGGAGACGCGGACTGAGGTCGTCCTCGAGGGCGGCGCTCCGACCGCGGCCACTACGTCCCGGAAGGGCGCGTCTAGCGCCGACGGCGAAAAGTCGACGAAGAAGCGCAAGCAGCAGAGCACGGAGAAGACTATACCGTGCCCCCACTGCGATAGTTGTACGTCCCACCACACCGCGCATTTAGTCGGTACTAAGTGACCTCTGCAGTGTGGGCGCGGAGAAATAATCTAGATAAACATATCAGCTCCGTCCACGAACAAAAACGGCCCTTTGCGTGTCATGCGGCGGGCTGCACCAGGGCGTTCACCCGAAAGCACGATGTCAAAAGGCATTTTCAGTCCTCGCACACCGACGAAGGCTCGCCACGTCGCAAGGCACCCAAGGCCTAAGCCACGGTGCGTCTCCGTTCTTATCACGCTCATCTCATACTCTTCGAGATGCACTGCCGATAGCAGGCGCATCTCCCGCCTCTTGCACGCGCCTCGCGCCTTATGCTGACGCGCACCCTCAGGCACCCGCGCATCGCGCCGACCAGCTTCATAGCGGCTTTCGGGTCCCACGCCCCCATCGCGCCTCCAGTTACCGACACTGGACGCGCGTTTTGGCGTGCGACCTGCGTAGAAGGACACTATGCAGCTGATAGACGGGAGAAGGGCGCGCGTGCGTAGCCGGCGGGGGATGTGTCCGCGGGCCCTTGCGAGCGAGGGCCTGTGGAAGTGCCCCCACGGTGACGCATGCGCTTCGGTTGGGTTGAGTTGGAGTTTTGGTTTCTCGTTTTCTTTTTCTCGGTTGCGCTCTCGGATCGTCTGGCTCCTCTATGCATTCCCTCTCCTCATCGCTCTCATGAACTCTCGCGCGTCGCGCGCCTCCTCGTTCCGTATTCACCCCCCCATCCCCGTGACAATCTACCCCATGCAATCCCCTTTGACTCCTCGCTACGTTATATCCCGTGTTGTGCGTCGATCGGACCAGTATGAATCTACGACCTGTTCAAGTGTTGCTCTCGATCATTATTGTGGATTGTTGTCCGTGTCTGCATGGCGCCAGCGACTTCGCATCGCATTCTCATGAACTTGAAAGCAACCGGGCAACTCTGCACAAACGTACTGCGTCTGCGTTATGGCAGCTGGCTCTTCTCGCCGCCCCGCAGTACTACGACGCGGCGCGGCCGCGGAGCATCCTTCCGATCTTCATTTGCGCGTTGTTTACATTTCTTGCAATGACGCGGGCGTAATAGACACCCGGTCTTGCAATAACGGCCGTGTATTTGCCCTTAGGTGCCCGTCGGCACTGCCCTGCGCGCGACTGCATGCCTCCTGCCCGGGCCGTCATCGCAATGACACCCGCCTTCCATCGCCTGCTCCGTGTTCGTCCTTCTGCTGCCGTTACTCCCAAGGAGTCCTCTCGTGCCTTGTCTGCGGCCCCGGCCCATATAGTACAACCGCGCCCAGCTGGCGGGGCGAGTCGGTCATACTACGTGCGTCGTGAAGCAGACAGCGCGATGATGGACGTGCTTCATCGCAGTCTCGTATGTTCTCAAACCTTGTAGCGTTGACATTCGCAGCGTCGCAGACGGGGGAAGCGGGGTTCGGCGCTTCGGCGCTGCGTCCGCCTCGAGGCACAGGCTGCGTCGACGGCGGGTTCGCCGCAGGATACGCTGATGTTTGAGTTGGACGGGGCAGACTTGCAGACTTTCAGAAGTGATAAATGCGCAGCTAGGTAGCCGTTGGTCCCTCGGACGGTCGCTCGGGCCCTCCACTTCGTCTGCCTGTCCGCCGTGGGTGACGCCGCTCTCCTGCGTCTCCGCAATGCTTGGGTACACTTACTCTACACCCCCTACCTCGCCGGCTGATAGTGCGATCGATGAGGGGAATTCATGGTACTTCAACGACCTATCCTCTTACCACCACACTGGCACGTACCTACGTATACCGTCGGACCCAGAGATGGCTCTCTCGGCGTCCCTCAGCGGAGACAACTTGGAGGCATTCAAACCGCCTGACTCTCAATACTACTCCACTGGTGCGTTACCCCCCCTCCCCATCATGCCGGCGACTTCACACCCCTTCCCATGTACCCAGTGTTCGATCTCGGAAGCGAAGGCGCCACGCTGGAGGGAGTCAACTTTGAACTGCTCCCTGAGCGTTACTCGCCGTTCATCCACGCCCCGGCCGGCGACGGTGGCCTACCCTCCGTGCCCGAGATCCCGCCTATCACAGAGCCTTTTTCTGGCTACCCCGACCTGCCAGTGGCGGAGGCGCTACGCCCCCAGGCCACTACTCCCTCAACCGTAATGCCCTATGGCCACTCCAGTCTCCCCGACCACGCGCTGCTTGAAGCAGACCCTCAGCTCTCGTACGACATCAGCAGTGGCGGTGCTGCCTTCCCGTCGTGCTTGGACTATCGCTGCGACTCCCCGTCCGATGCGATCTGGGCCTACAATCACGGCAAGTCCTAAAGCTCTTACATCTCGCCTACAGCTCACGATGTTTGCACGACAGCATGCGCGCAGGCACACCAGTGGCCGGCGCCGGCGCTCTCCGCGCCTGGGACGCTTTCCAGTGCCAGTGAGCCTATCGGAGCTCCGCAGGCCTATCATATCACGACAAGTTCCTTTCCATTGGCAAACCATGCTGCTTCAACGTCGTTACTTCACGCCACACCGGGCACGTCAGCAGAGGGGGGAATCCTGCAACTTGCCTCTACCACGACTATTGAAAGGTTCGCGAACGGACGGAAAAAATTCCTATGCCCCATCTGCGGCGAATGTGAGTGCTTCAGCTTGCACAAGTCCCTCCGGCGTGTTGCGCCGTTCCGGAGTTGCGCGGATGCCATGTTCGTTACCAACACGGCTCACGAATTGCCGCTACAGGGAGGACGTCACACAACCGCAGACAGCACCTCGCTATCCACGACAAAACCCGAGACCGACACTTCTGCCCCCTCGGCTCCCACTGTAAAGCCGGTCAGACCCCCTCGTGGAGCCGCCCAGCAGATATGTGGGACCACGTCCGGGGCAACCACCCCGGCTACCCCACGCCTCCGAAACAGAAGCGAGACAAAAACAACACACCGCGGCGCTCGCCGCCCCTCTAGCAGTGGTAAAGATCCAGCGCCGCCGCCATGACAGTACGTCTCCTCCCTTTGGTCTTCACCCACATGGTGCTGATGCTCCCGATCTTGGAAGCCTGAGCCTGAGACCCGAGACCCGCCCCAGCCGCAGATCATGACGTCATACACCGCAGGCGCGTAAGTATCCATCGACACTTGCCTGTGTGTGCAAGGCGCCATGATGTGGTCGCGCTGGGGCCCGACACGCCGCTGGAGGGCGTCCCCGCACTTCGACGTAGGAGTGCGAGGATGTCCTCGGGCGAGCGTGTTGGGTATCGCGGAGTCCGATCAGAAGAGCGGTGGTGGCGGCGGTATCATGCCAGGCGGGTTTCAACAATCCGCTCGGCGAGTTCTTCAAGTCGTCGTGTTTTGCTCTGAGTATCAACCCCGTCATCTCTTTCCAAGTTACTCGTATAGTCGTACTGCTTTCCTGACCTCTCTGTCTGTGTGTATGCTTTCGCATCGGTCCGTTGCTATCTCTGTACGATTGGCTGTCGCTGATATCTCCTCCCCCCCGCGTTCGTGCTTCAAGGTCTTTCGCTTACTAGTGCCATCACTGTGTATCTGTTTTAACTTCAAAAACCTGTTGGCTTAACAATGTCGTGGCGTCTGACGCAGAATGGTGACGTTGAAAGTCCTATGACATGGTAAGCGTTTATGCTTCTACAGTATCTACTGTACAATGGATCTGGAACGAACACGGGCCTCCGGGTGCCGCTAGGTAGAAGTACAGTGTACACATCGTATGTTGTAGCGAGGGATCGGTTACGGCGGAACGTGAGGTATGGTGATACAGAGCGAAACGGATTAGGCTGAGTGTGAATACGATATCTACTCGTACTGGTACATGTGTGGGTGAGGTCCGTTAGAGTGGCGTGAATACTTGAGGCGGTAGAAAAGGATTGGAAAGTGAGGGGTGAGGAAGGGAAGGGAAGGAGAGATGGGAAAGAATCACTCGAGCCTGCTGATGATCGTCATGAGCCCGGGCACGCTTCGCGCTTGGTCGAGCGCCACCGGTCGTTGTGGGTCCCGCTTGTCCGAACGCGCCGCCGAGGCGGAGTAGTGGACCTACGGAACAGAACATTAGTATCACCGTCCAACACATTCTAGCTGACATCAGAACGACGGGGCCCTCGCGAGAACATGATTCACGGTCATTGCGGACGGGGGCGCGAGAGCTACTATCACACCACCAGATACGCAAACCGAAACCTGCAACGCAAGATATCACGGCGCACTGTTCACTCGTCCAAGATTGAAAGAGGCGGACGTGTACATGCTATCTCGCTTTGCATATCCGGCTATGTGGTAGGCCCCGCACACCTGCTCGCAAGGCTCACTGCTTGCTGACCGCATTACGCGAAGGGAGGGGTGGGGTTCTGTCGATCTGGTAACAGCAAAGTACTTACATAGACCTTGAACGACCCGTCGGACCGGTGCCTAGGCCCGCAGATCGTGCACGTCCACCTACACGCGCACACATGAGCGCTCCGATCCCGCGAAGCGAGAGATGAAGGGACGTACTGCTCGTCAACCAGAACGTTCGCGCCATACGTCTGCGCCTTCTGGTACAGCGCGCCACGGACCGCGCGCAGCAGCTTGGTGGTGTCGACGCCGTCACGGCAGATGAACGTCTCGTCCTGCTCGAGGTGAATCTTCTCGGTCTCTGCGGATATGACACCCTGGAGCGCGGTGTGTGTCTGTGGCGCGTCGCCTGAGGTGGATTCTATATGATGCGCCTTCGCTTTCGAGCGGTGGCGGCGCATCCTGACGAAGAGGTTCGCGACGTTGGAGACGCTGAGCGGCATGAGGTGATTGCTCGAGGACGAGGTGGACGACGAGCGCGCGAGAAGCGGTGACGGTGGTGGGGAAGTGAGCGTAGTCATTCTGGCAAAGAAGAAACAGGCTTTGGGCAAGATAATGGGGGTTGGAGAGAGAGATGGGCGGAGGCGAAGGCGTGGACGACTCATGTTCCTTGTCCATCATGGACCCAAATAAGGAAATGTCTCCTTTCTCACTCCGCCAGAACACTGCCAGAACACGCCCTTCCTAGGCTCTCGAGACTCTTCCACCTAACCACTACTCCCACCTCTGAGATTCGGCCTATGTATATCTGACGTGCCTTATATCTACTCGGGAAACCTGTGGTCAGATGCTGACCCCCCTACTGCAGCGCTGTTTTAGCTTCAATATCCGAAGTCTGCCACATTCCTTGCAAAATCGCAGTGCAACGGGGAAGTACCCTAAGCCTGCGAGCAGGGTGAGACATCGCGACGCGTATAATGCTTATCTGGCTATTGATATCCGGAGCTGTTCATTGACACGCTTATAAATAACCAGATTTCTCGAACGTGAGGCTGGTTCACGAGCCTACAGCAAACACCTGGCCCGAACGCCCCCGTCTAGGACCCGACGTAGGAAACATCTTCCGATTGCATTGGAGATGCAAATACCATATCATTCAATAGCCTTGGTTCCTTCCTGGAGCCTGGAGCTATGTGTCAGCCCCACAAGCTTTGCGCCTGCTACCAGCACTTCCCGGACTCGGCTTCAGCTTCTTCGCAACGTTGATTCTCAAGTCTCGTACTAAAAGCTCTCACTGTAACAGTTGTACCTTGGAATTGTGCCTCAACTTCACCGCTGTCACCATCCCGGAGGCAAGAGGCGGCAAGAGGGTCGGCATATCTCACTGCAGTCTAGCGTAAACCGTGTTACAGACATAAACTTGAAAGGGCCAAATCCTACAACAACTTGCGACTTTGACTTTGCACCTCAACGCACATACAGTTCGGGTCATACCAGCAGTACTACGTTATCACCCTTAGCGTCGCGAATGCGCCTTCAGGTCCTGGTGAGGTTGTGGAGCCCGTTGTACGTGACGGTAGAGTTCACGGGAACGTAGAGGCCCGCGCGGTCGGTGTCGTTCGCGTTCTTGAACGCGACGACCTCCCAGCCGTCACGCGTCCACGACTCGCGGGTGTGGGGCTCGACGACATACCAGTCGTCGTGCGCAGAAGAGCGTGAGTACTTGGACACGAAGACGTGGCAGGGCTCGTTGGAGTTGTTGGCGACGATGATGCTGCCGGCCATCTGGGAGACAGAAGATGTGTAACGTGAGTAACGGGAGTCTGTTACTGAGATTGCGAGCTGGGCGACGTACGTCTGATGTAGAGTTCAGGTGGTTGGTAGATAGAAAAGGTAGCTTTAGAGCGTGCAGAACTGCTAAGAGAGCGATGGTTAGTGGATCCCCGCTTGACTAGAGAGTAAAGCATGCGTACTGAGAATGCAGATGCTGAGGCCTGGGGATACTGCGACACTCCAACCGGATTATATACGCTCTGCCGGCGTTTCTATCTGAGGTAGAGGACGTCCACCGCATCCAGCCAAGACTGAACTACACATTGTGTCGCACAGCACATGACGTACTTGGGACTCGGAGGATCCCCTCCTGACTCAGAGCTACACCTCCGAGGCGAAGGCGAGCGCCTTATTTACACACAACTCCCGAGTTCTATCGGAGGGATCGAGGTCCACCCGCAGCATTGACTTCGACTCACCATGCCGGTCATAGCACTAGGCGAGTCCGACGGCGCGGTGTCCGATGCGTCTTGGGCCTTGGCGGCCTGGGCAAATTATTACAGCAGTTCCCAGCGCGGCGAAGCCCCATACATCCTAGAAGACACGTGTTAAAGAACTTCGAGCTGTTACGCATGGTACCCACGGCGGCGCGTTGGATGCTCACCTGCTGTCGAGTCGGACTAACGAAGGTAGACGCTGACATACGAGTTAGCACCGGCTGAAGGCGTGGCTTGGATGCCGGTCCAAATTGGCTGCAGACTACCCCACCACGTGAACGTATGTGTCGGTACGTAGACGTGGATCACTCACTCGCAGTAATTTGTGAATTTAGGCAGGAAGCGATGATGCGATCCAGGTTCAAGTTGAGTGTCCGCCGGCGCTAAACCGCTACTGGGTACTGGCGAAGTACAGTATACTAGGGATACCGCGACGATCATCACAAACCCATGCAACCTCCCTTCCCAGGATTCTGCTAAGTTTCGTAGCACTGGTTACATTCGCCAATTTGAATTAAAGGAACATTCTCAGAATTAATGTACCATACGCATGCATCCGGAGGAGACTAGAGTCCGCAGTGGTCCACTATGCTACGAGTGCGACCGTAACAACAGTGCTGTGCTAGCCTAGGCTGCGGGAAAGAAAAGTTAGTATCTCCACTTCCTCAAAGCCCACGCGCGATGCGATCCAGAGCGGCCAAAGCCTCGTCGCGAGACATGCTCGCGAGGATTTGCTCAGGCGACGGTGTGGACCCGGAACCCATTGTCGCGTGGACGATCAGCCGTGCGATGACCTCGCCCTAGGAAGACCGTCAGTAGGTGGTTTCGCTGAGGCGCGCGCAGATAGACGAGACGTACTGCTTCCACCAGACATGCGACAACAATGAGCCTATGAGATAGTGAGCACAGTAATACATCGAGTTGGTATATTGAGACATACCAAATGATGATCCAAGTTATACGATCCATCGCGTTCGTGTTCAGATGATCGTGTATCGCGCTCAGCTGTAGACAACCACGCGTGAGCCACATCTCAACACCGTTGCGCATACATCGACACGCACCAGATCCTCCGCGACCGCAATCTTCTCGTTCATGACTTGCACGCGTGGCCCGATCTCCATGTACTCGCGCACAGCGTCGTACAGAGCCTTCAGGCTCGCTTCGTCCCAGAAGAGCTCGGGCACGTCGAGCACATTGCTGACGAGGTTCACGTCCCGGCGCAGCGTGAACAACCGTCCAGTGAGTTTCAGCGCATCCTTGCGAGGGAGAGCGAGCACGCCTGTGAGCGCTAGCTGAGTTGGGATTGAGCGTGTGGACGGGGCGGAGAGAATGCGGTGTGCGAGCGTCTCGTAATGAGCTAGTAGTGTCGACTGCGCGAGGGCGTGTGCGACAGAGAGCTGGAGGAGATGCGAATGGGTCTTGAAAGCTGCGGCACTAAATTAGACTGAGCTAACGTAGTAATGAACTACACTTACTAAAGAAGTCGTTGAATATACGAGGAAACGCGATATTGGGGTCGTGCTAGCAGAGAACTGTCAGCACATATGCACTCATAAAGACGCTAGAGAAGTGTTTACCGCATAATGGAATGCTTCCACCTCCCAATCGTCATGGGGGATCTTCCTGAGCATGACGCCAGCCTCCTCGACGTCCTCGAGGATACCAAGCTCCTGATCTTCCCGGAAGCCGTAGAAGACGACCACGCCGTAGTCGAAGAATATGGCCTCGGCAAAGTTCTCCGCCTCAGACTTTGTTTTCCGTTTGCTGATTCTCCTGGGCCGTAAGTTCTCGCTCCTGGACGGTTCGTGTTCGCGTTCTTCCGTAGTGACCACGATGGGTATCTGTCCTGATGCACGCGCTTGCTCTAGCGCGGCGCTCTGGAGTTGCTCCGGGCTCCCGATAGCCATGCCGTGTGTCGCTATGACGGGGGATGCGGAAGGCATATATCCTTCCATTTGCGCGGCGGACTCCTGATGTTCCTCGGAGTTGAAGTAGGTGCCTTGGTACCCATCTTCCTCCGCTTCGGAAAGTCCGGAGCTGGGATCCTCATTACCTGGAGTGACAGCAGGTGCAGAGGACCGAATGTTGGACCCTGGACCGTACCCGGGCAGTAGAGGGAGGTGGTACATCTGTCGGTACGCGTGAGAGACCCTCACACATATGACTGTTAGCACTGTTACTTACCACGTACATGGCCTCGTCGTACACGCGAGGCTTCACGTTGTGCTCGCGCTTCAGGAAGCTGGCGAGGAGCTTCATCTTGAAACCCTCCGCGATGCAGTACGCAGTTATCCGCCCAAACCCCGCCTTCTCCCTCTCCTGCTTGCTCATCCGTTCTCCTGCGCTCTTGTGTTCGCGAACCCCCTGGTCCGTCTCGTACCCAAGTAGCTGTTCTGCATCCTCATCTGCCTCGAGTGGGATGGGTTTTGTCTGCGGCGCTGAGGGAAGTACGACGAGCTTCTGGGTGGTCTTAGACGTTCGCTGAGCCTTCGCTCCGCCAGTGACAGGATTTGTGAGGGCTACTCCTGTGACAGATGGTCGGCGAGTGAGAGCTGATCTAGGCGGCCGAGCACGGAATGCAGGAGGATTTGAAGCCGGCAGTCGCGAGGCTTGCTGCTGTGGATTTGACATTTCCCGCTCGAATGGCTCCCTGGTTCTTTACCAGGCCTTGAGGTCAGATACTGTCCTCGCTGTTATTGCGTTTGTCCCGGGAGGTCCTGTGAGGAAGAGAGGAGGAAGAGAGAAGAAGAGAGAGCTGCAGAATGAGCAACGCCGCCGGGCGCGTCCTCGCATTCTTGACGTAGGAGCACCGGCCCGGAACGGCCCGATACCATACTCGATCAAATGTTGAGCGCCTATGGGACGCCTGCAAGAATTTGTTCGTTCAGCCTTCGGCTTCAACGTCCATCTACTCCTTGCACACATCACCATGAACTCCTCTGAGGAACTGGGAGTTAAGCGGAAGACAAAGCCGTCTGCATCGTCCATTGCAAAACGCGCCAAGACGAAGCATGTCACTGCAAATGACCTGCAGTGGAAACAAACGCAGAAACCGCGCGAAGCAGACATGGGAACCGGGATGGACGGGTTCTTGGATCTGGAAGAGGTGGACGATGTCGAAGTGGTCTACGAAGAGACAGAGGGAGGCAAAGTTATTCGATTCAAGGTACGTGCTGTTCAAGAGTTGCGTGAAATGCCGCTGAAACCCGCACCTTAGGTGAAAGGGCCTGCCGAAGACCAAGAGGATGCCATAGATGTTCAGGACACAACCGGAGAACCATCAGGGACCGCGGTGGAGAACCTGGACGTCGATATGCTTCCGGATCCCATCACCTTCGACTGTATGTTTTTTCTCAAAGGTTATGAACTCGTAGGCTGACTGGGGAGCAGCCGAGACGCTCCTTCCGGCTTGGGATACGTTCCAACTCCATCCTCAGCTCGCGCGCTCTCTATACGTCAGGAAGTTCACCGAGCCTACGCCTATCCAGGCGCAAACGCTGCCATTGGCATTGAAGAACCGTGACGTCGTGGGTGTGGCTGAGACGGTACGTGTGGATACTGTCCGAGTATGCCGCCCCGTGCTTATAATTTGTCCAGGGCTCGGGGAAAACGCTAGCGTATGGGCTGCCAATCCTGCACCATCTCCTTACAGAGGCGTACTCGCGTCCGATTCCTAGCTCAAAAACTCGCCGGCCAGTCCGCGCACTCATCGTGACACCCACGCGTGAGCTTGCCCTGCAGGTCTCTTCACATCTCAACGCTTGCCTCACACATGCGGATGTTGAGGTCGAGGATGCGGAATCTGCTGAAGGGGCTTCCGTCGAGTCCCAGATAAGCAAGCCCAAGCCCAAAGCTAAGGGTAAGGGCAAAGCCAAGGCTAAGCTCGTAGAAGTGCAGGACGACAAACCTAAACATCTACCCTTGGTCTGTGTTGCCGCCATTGTGGGTGGTATGTCTGCTCAAAAACAACGACGCGTCCTCTCCCGCGGCGTAGACGTATTGGTCGCGACGCCGGGTCGGCTCTGGGACATCATACAAGAGGTAACGTATTCCGGAATGACCTCTGCACACCTATATTCAGATCTCGTATTTGTAGGATGACGAGCTGGCCACACAAATCGAAAATCTGCGGTTCCTCGTGCTTGACGAAGCTGACCGGATGATCGAATCTGGTCATTTCGCAGAGATGGACAATATCTTGCGCTTGACGCTGCGCAAGCAAGAGTGCGTTATCATGCCTCAAAGGTTTCGGGATATTACTTACCGCCTACAGTGACGAAATCATCGAGCCTGAGAACCAGGAGGGCGAAGCAGAGGACAGTAAGGAAGACGTTCGCGCAGGCGAATTACAAACATTCGTGTTCTCCGCGACGCTTAGCAAGGACTTGCAAAAGAACCTCAAAAAGCGGACGCACGGGAGACGTCGCAAGAACGAAAAGCCGGCATCCACTTTGGACGATCTGCTACTGCGGCTAGACTTCCGCGACCCCGAGCCGGCCGTCGTCGACATCAGTCCCGTAGGCAGCGTCGTCGCAACGCTCACGGAGAGCAAAATTGAGTGCCTCGTCACGGACAAAGACGCGTACCTCTACTATTTCCTCCTACGCTACCCTGGCCGCACGCTCGTCTTCCTCTCCGCGATAGACGGAATCCGGCGGCTGCTTCCCCTAATGGACCTGCTCGGTGTGCATGCGTTCCCGCTGCACTCACAGCTCGAGCAGCGCCAGCGTCTGAAGAACCTGGACCGGTTCAAGTCCACCCCAGGCGCAGTGCTGCTCGCGACGGACATCGCTGCGCGTGGGCTGGACGTCCCCGCGGTTGACCATGTCGTGCACTACCAGGTACCGCGCACCGCGGATGCGTACGTGCATCGCAACGGCCGGACAGCGCGCGCGATGCGCCGCGGGTTCAGTCTGTTGATGTGTGCGCCGGACGAGCGCAAGGTCGTGCGTGCACTCATGCACCATCTCAACAGAAGTGCGTCCCTTATCCTACGCTGCCATGTACGGCCCTCATATCTGTATATTCTGCAGCGGAAGACGAAATCCCAGAAATGCCGGTGGAGCTACACATGCTGGACAAGCTGAAGGCACGCATCCAGCTTGCACGCTCGATAGACAACGCACAACACAAGATCAAGAAGGAGAACCACGAGCGCAACTGGCTCAAGGAGACTGCGGAGGCGATGGAGCTCGTGCTCGACTCTGATCTCGAGAGGTGAGCGCCGTCCCTTGCACTCCTGTCGGCAGTATATCTGAAACAGTGTGTTTAGTGACGACGGCGGGGCGGAGGCGGCACCGTCGAAGCAGAAACGCAAGGCGCGGGCGGCGAAGACAGCGGGGCTGAAGGCGCAGCTGAAGGAGATGCTCGCACAGCCGCTCGTTGCTCGCGGCGTGTCGACGCGGTATATCACCTCCGGGGTGCACTCGATCGCGGACGACCTTCTCGCTGGGGAATGTAAGTCCCTAGAACCTTTCTCCATTAGCATAAACGGTAGCTAACGGGTGTGGCCCCTGGTAGACCACGAGAACATGGTCGGGCTCAAAAAGGTGGAGGCGGGCACAGACGTCGTCCCTGCAAAAGCACGCAAACAGAAAGCGAATCCCAAGGCCACGGCAAGGGTCAGCGCAAAGGAAGAAGAGGAGGAGTGGGGTGGGATCAGTAGCCAGTAGGCTTGCGTGTCACTGGTGCGATCATCTACTACCATGTATCCGTCACATTTTGTGGCATAAACTGGCAGCAGGGGCCTACGGACCCTCTCACTATCGAACGGAGAATAACTGACATGCGCTTTGATCATTTCAATTTTCACTTGCACCTGGTACTGTAGCTCCAAACTGTCGGAGCGGCAGAAATATTCCAGAGTTTGCTTTCTCTAAGCCTTCGGTATTTCAGAAGCGCATAGAACTCGGGTCGGGATGCCATTCAAATATGCTTCGTACACGACCGTCCACCACGGTACGCGATGGCCGTATTCTTCCGCAGCCTCTCCATCGTACTTGTGCTAATCCCCGCGTCCACATGTTCAGGTCAGCCGCCGCCAAGTTCTCGAGCGGCGTCCGACGCAAGTACTTGTCCGGTGTTAACTTTACCGCCGGCGCCTCGCTTCGACAGCCCGACAATACAAGATTCAGCACTTCGTCGGAACGTATTGAGAGTGACCTGTTCACGTCTTCAGGATCAACTATGGCGCCAAGCCGCTCTACGCCGCAGGGGGCACACTCGATTGCTTCGAATGGGTAAGGCGCATCGGACACATCACCGCCGAAATCGCCTACGTCTATGACCGGCACGCCACGCGGATCTCGACACTTCGAATGGGCTCTGTACATCCGATAGAACCCGGAAATTGCGCGCAGCTGTAGCGCTCGCCTGCGACTTGGAGATGCAGCTCTGAGTCAGGAGAGGGTGTCCTTCGGAGAGGACTGAGTGGTCGGTTCGTCATCCAACTAGTGTGGCAGGTAGCTGCGGTGACCATGCGACTCGGAAAAGGGCGTCTTCTCCGAGAATTTGGAACGCCCAAAGGATGTATAAAACTGGTTCGAGCATTGGTGATATCCCCAGGCCTCACAGCATCAGCATACTTGGTGCGCATTCACCACTTCTTCAGCGTCGGACGCTACTCATCTGAATACCTAACAGTTGCAATCAAGTCCTGCCTTACTGGCACCTCCAAATCCAAACGTCCAACCCTCCACTTCAACTGTACGTCGCCTTCCCAGTACTCTTGACGTCGCTCACACTACCCATTTCCTCTAGATGGGCGTCGGCAGCATCATCGTCTCTAACCTCTCGGACGAGCCGTGCCACGTCTTCGTGTCCAAGTACTCGCGCCCGTCCGCGTCCGACGACTGGTTCACGATCCCGCCCCACTCGCGCGAGTCATGGGAGCGCGCGGGCTGGGAGCTCGTCGCGTTCAAGAACGCGAACGACACCGACCGCTCGGGCGTGTACGTCCGCGTGAACTCCACCGTCTCCTACGAGGCGATCCACAACGTCGGCGTTCACTAGGGCTATAGTTTTGGTGACATGCAATACTTCTCGCGTTGCAGTAGGTGCTCCTGTGTCCGATTGGTGAACAATATCAAAGTTGGGCTGAGTCTTTTATACAACTGCTCGTTTTCATCCTCGGATCCGAGTCGATAAGAACGATTTGAAGACAAGCGTTTTCCACATTTTAGCGACGACGATGGGTACTACATAACACGTTGGGTTACAAACACTACACAGCTCGGGGAACTCCTACTACTGACATACTCATACAAAATTCATGAGGGCTGAATGGAACTGGCGCAACCCTACATCGAGGAAAGAAAGGAACTACTTGGAGATGTTGTACAGTCCGTTGAAGGTGACAGTGGTGTTGACGCGGACGTACACGCCACCGCGGTCGGTGTCGTCTCCGTTCTTGAACGCGACGACCTCCCAGCCATCGCGCGCCCATGAGTCGCGCTGGCCAGGCTGGAGGACGTACCAGTCGTCGTTGGCGGACTGACGCGAGTACTTGGATACGAAGACGTGGCACGGCTCGGAGGTCGCGTTGTGGACGATGATGCTGCCTGTCATCTGGAGACATACGGTGAGCTCTTGACGAAGCAACGGCGGAAGGAACGGGGCAGCGACGTACGACTGCTGTGGATGGGCTTCGAAGGAACGGGTAGGTTCGGTGCGTGTTTGCGTTCAGATGCTGTGAGTGGAACTGTGAGATCAGTCAAGAGTAGGTTGAGTAGACGATGTCGAGTACGTACCGAGTGTGTAGACGTGGATGCCTGGGGATCCCTCGTCGTGTTCAGGCCCTTTTATACAGCTTTGGGCGTCCAATCTGACGCACTTCCTTCACCATGGCAAAACATCCCTGACCGTGAAGCGAGTAGCGCCGCCGGGATTATGTGACTGGGGACCAGTCTCCACGAACTGCCCGTGCCGTGCTTCAGCATATTGAGTGCAAGATCGACGTCTCGAGTTGTTGGTCCGAATTGTGCAGTGGCCGCTGTCACAAAGTCGCCTTGTCCTAGGGGGAGAAGGTGATCGACGTCTGTCAGATGCGTCAGGATGCCAGGAAACATAACCGTTCTTTCCTTTTTGCCGCCGGTGCTACGAATTAGCGCCGGGAGTAGGTCGAACGCCGGTGAAGAACCTGGCTGCAGCGGAATCGTCCTAGAAGATGTCAATCAGCACAGAATGAGGGTGAAAAAACGCACGGCAAAGCGAGCGGCGGCGCAGTGCTAGGGCAGAAGGAGAACGGCCAGCCAGGCCCTGACATGCTCCTGTAGTGTCGGACTTGTGCAGACGAGTGGATACGCTGGATAGAAAACGACCTACTGCTCGAGGAACGGCTCGGTGCGGTCTTGGTTATGCCGCCGCATCGTCACGGACTTTGGCCTCTGAAGTGCAGAGTATAGGCACCGATGTACGGGGCATGCGACATACATCGGCACCTACGATGGCACTTCTAGCACTCGCACCGTGTGGACAAAGCATCGGACAAGTGAATTAGAAGCTATCCCAAGATGTGATTTTTATGGTTTGCGGAGTCAGGCCACGTCGGAAGCTTACCTGTCCGCCAAATTCAGTCACAACGAGGGTTAATACGTGATCGGTGCACTTGGGGGAGTGCTGACCATAATAACATTGCTTCGTCTTGTAGACGTAGCCCTGAGTGTAGATGCGAAACCCAACTCTCCAATTTTATTCCAAGTCCCATGCTGACGGCTCCCAATCCGCGGTCTCTTCGATACTCCATTCGTGGTGCATCTCCATCATCCACTGCGAGCAAAGCAGTCAGTAAATCGAGTTCGCCGCCGCTCACTCAGCACCACCTCACTTCGTCTTCTCGTGACACGAGCAGTCCTTCGTCTTCGATCATCTTTTCAGCGACCTCGTCCCCCAGCTTCTTGAAGGGTCGAGACCTCGCCCGCGCCCTCGTTCCAAGCTCGGCACCTTCGCCTTCGACACTCGCCCAGCCTGACGACGACATCCAGTGCCCCCTTAGTCCAATCACAGTACGCTCCTCGTCAATGATGAAGTCGTGCTGAGACACACTGACTTCGTACTGGCCACCGAAAGTCAGGAAGACGTAGCGGAGGGTCGGGACGGCCTCCATGAGCGCGGCGGCGACGGCGGACGGGTTGTGCTCGCGCAGGCTACGGACGAACCCCTTAGAGTACCCGGGTGCGTACTCGTCTACGAGATCGATGTTGTAGTAGATGACGAGCCGCAGATGGGTGAGACGGAGGTGCCGGATGGCGCCGATCACCAAGTCCTGTGTGCGCTTTCAGCGGAGCGTCGGCGCAGGAGAGGAAAACAATAGACGTACGAGGAACGCCGCCCACTGGATGGCCGACAGCGTGAACCGATCAGTGCGATCGTCCTCGTCCAGGTTGTCGTACATCACGAATAGCACGAGGTGGGTGAGCCGCGGAGCGACCTCGACCGGGAAGGTGTCCTCGAACGCGCCCACCCCGTGACTAAGCATGATCGTCAGCTTCAGATGCGTCGGTGGGGAGTCGCGCAGGACTGCCACCAGCCGGTCCTTCAGGTGGGCGCAGGAGGAGTTGACCATAATGGTGCCGATCGGGCATGTCAGGCCGAGCATGTACAGGGTGAGCGTGTCCCCGATGACGGTGCCCAGGCTCTCCCACCGCGCGCCGTGCGCCTGGTGCTCCTTGTTGGCGAGGCAGACGCGCTGCTGCTCGGCTTCGTCATCCACTAGCAGATGGTCGCCTTCGCCGAGATCAAGCATCAGGCGGAGTTTCGGGAACATGTGCACGAGGACGTCCATCCATGGCGGGCCCTTAGTCCCAAAGAACTCGGCGCTCTGCACCGCGGGATATCGCGGGCCTTTCGAGTCCGGGTCAAGTTCGATCGTCCGCTGTGTTATACTGATTGATTCTAGAGTCTGTGAAAAGGCACCAATGACTTCGTAGAGGCGAGCGGGGGTGATCCAATTGGTGCGGTCCGAGGTCCAGATGGCCTCGAGGGATATGCGGAGAATCTTCAGTGGCGAACGGATGGTAAGGAGGATCTGCTCCGTGTAGCCAGACCATAGGGGGATGGAGAGGTCTTGAAGACGAGTCAGTTTCCCGATCGCCGTGCGGATATCTGGATTCTGCAGACACGTGAAGGTCTGTTCTCCGAAAGGTATCCAGAGCCGCTCGAGGTATGGCGCGTGCTTCAGGATATCGACCACCAGCTGGGACACCGCTTCACGGCTCCAATAGTCAACGTCCTCGATCAAAAGGTTGATGATACGGACGTAGGGCGCACGCGCAGCTGTGGCGGCGAAGAGAAAGGTGTGGAAGGCGCGGATGGAGCGTTCATCGCGGAGGTCGACGGCCCGCGCAGTAAGGAGTCTCTTCGTAGAAATCTCGCGGAAAGCGTGGCAAGTCAGTGAGCATGACAGAAGAGTCGATAGGTCATCTACGAAGGTGCATACGATGCCGAGGGTGTCGAGATCTAGCCGCATGGCCAAGCGCACTGAGAACCTGGCTCGGTGGTAAATACCACTACGACGGAATGACTGATTCTTGCTTGTTTTTGGATATAATTCAAAATGTTAGCTATATTCAAATCAAGTAGCCTGTGATTCTCTTACCAAAACGTTGAGCCGCACCGTTAACGTTAGCGGTGGACGTTTGCGAGATGAGGAGAGCGCCGCCAGTCACCTGAAGCTGGCGCCCATTCAACATGCTTCGGGCCGGTGCATATCCCAAAATGGCAATGTGGTTCAATTTGACCAAAACGTTCCCGTCACTTGCACAGCAAACACCGCAAGAAATCACAGCACTTGAAAGAGTGCAAGATCGTGAAGCAAACGCTACCGCTCCAATCAGTTTATGTCCCCTTAGAGCTAGGCTTTTCTGATTCGAGCATGTTGCCGAACTAGTAGCTGGTTGAATTCCTCCCTCTCCCACCTCCTCATCCCGCGGTATCTCAAACCAGAACTCACGATTACTTGTATGCTCTCATAGAATGTTTTTGCTGGCGAACACGCTCAGGAGCGCAGCAGGAATGCAGCGACTTCCCATTCTCTCATTTTCGCGCGTATCTCGGCGCGCCCTTCGCATTGCTGTACCTCTGAAACGGAACCTCAGTGTAAAGCCGCAGTATGCGGCTGCACTAAGAACAGACAACAACAGAACGAGAACGAGCTTCGTTGCCGTGGGGGTAAGACNGAGAATACAGGGAGCGAGTACAAGGTACGTACCTTCGTTGCCGTGGGGGTAAGACGGGGCAACGAAGGCGCGGGGGGCCGGAACTTATACTACTTCCAGATCCGGTGAAGCGAATAGCGAACAAACAGAACCAAACGTTCGTCCCGCCACAATGGGGACCGAACAGCACGGCGTAATCCCGGACCGGGATTACACTCCTCCCCACTCCCTTCCTTCGAGAGCGAGCTTGTGACGCGTGCGTCGGGGCATCGAGGATGCGGCGAGAATGCGCGTGCGCGCGCTGCGCGGGAGCTGCGTCCGAGAGTGGAGCGGGGTTTGCGGAGTGTTGTCGTGGACGACCGGCGCCCGTAGACTGTAGAAAAGAAAGGGCACGATAGCGGAACGAAATAGCGGACGAGACAATAAAAAAGGGACGTTCCTGACATGCGTGCTCAAGCGGCAAGGCCGTTCTCCTTAAGATACTCGTCCAGGG
>MNAD01000337.1:0-47577 GCA_001895945.1 Trametes pubescens | reverse complement strand
AGAATCATCCTCGACCGCGCCAAGAGAATGCGGGGGAGAATAGCTCGCGAACAGCACTGCAAGGTATCGCGCCCATAAATAAAGGTGTGCGGCAGTGCGGTCCTCAAATATTTGAGTAGTACTTTGGAGCAGGCGCTGCGGAGCCTCAGCTTAGCACCAAATCACACTCGTGCTCGTCCTACGATTCATCTTTGCACGAAAAAAACTTACTGATGGTCATGGCCTGACATGTACTTGCCGATAAAGTACCATTTGGATGTTCCTTGCTGCTCAAACTACATAAATACCGTGCAGGCGCGTCGCGCTCGCGCTCGGGCTAAGCGAGCCCGTCCCGTACAATCTCTAGTAGCTTAGCCGTAAATTGATCTTATCTAACGGATTTGATAACGGCCATCTCTCTCGATAAGACTGCGATTACATTTGGCGGTAAGACCCATCTATTAGACGCTGGCACACGTCCGTTGGCGGAGTTGCCAATCCCCACTGTTCGCGCGCTCCGTGGCTTGTGCTCTCACCCTCATGTCACTCTGGCCCTTGCGGCCACACGCTCCTGCTCATCCTCACCTGGGGCGCCCCCGATAATCACAGGCGACACGATCATTAACCGACCATGGACGACGAGGAGACCGAGCTCCGCAATCCGTTCCCTTCGCCACCCTCGCACTACACACGGTACACGACCCACAACCTCAAGCTCCTCGAGCTTTTGCGCGAGCGTCAAGGGGAAGATGCAGACCTATATGCGCTGAACCAGTATGAGGTGCTCTCGGACCAAACGGACGTGCCCGACTGGCCGATCGCGCAGCTGGAGAAGCCTCGCGTCGACTGGGTACTGGAAGAGGGGCATTACACTGTCTTCGGCGACACTTGGTTTGTATGTATGCTGTATGTAAATGTTTTGAAATTATCCTGAGGTCCCTTGTCGCCCAGATCAAGGAGAAGATACCTTCGTTAGCTGAGCTGGGTGGACACCAGCTCTATCCCACTGATCCTAGCGTTGGTGCGTTTTCTCCATATACGTTCTCACTATGTGCGACGTCGTCTTACGCCCTTCGGAATAGATCGCCGACCAGCACTTACGAGTATCCTGCGCTCTATGCTGGTCACGTACTCTAAGTTGCTGAACTCGCTCCTCTTGCCGCCGCCTACGGCCTCCTCCCAAATAGAGCCAGAATGGAAGCGGCACCTCGAATGGATCAACGTACTCGCGCAGAACATCATGGCTGCCGCGAATGATCTACGCCCGGTACAAGCCAGAGGAAATCTGGAGTTGATGATGCGCCGTCAAGTCGAACTTCGGAAGGAGGAGACCAAAACCATCCATTCGTATGCGCGGCTCTCCAACCACTTTTGATCTCTATGTGAAACTGAGCGTTGTCTAGGAAATGCGACTCTCTGGAGGCGCAATTGGCTGAGCTCCGTCTGGCTTCTCATGGGGCAGTATCCCAGGCAGACCCTTCGGCTAGTAAACCGGCGCCAGAACCGTCGGGTCCAGTTCTAACGCAGGTGCGCTTGCACCCGGTTTTCAACGATGTTTTCACACTGCTAAGTATTCTCTGCAGACTAAACCGTTGTTACATGTGAATAGTTTGTCCATGGACGATGTCCTGTCTTGGGCAGAGGAAGTTGCCTGACACATCCGCGGCCCATGCCGTCCGTTTGCATCAAGCCAGCTGTTCGATCACAAGAGCGGAAAACTTCACTTCTGGGACACGGCAGACCAGACATCAGACGCGTTTCATAGGTATGTGCAGGGGGCCCTGCTTCTGGTGTCAATTAGCCGATGCTCGGACCGTCTTCCAAAGTGGCGAAGCGGAGAACCGCGCACGAGTCCTCGGTGGTCTGACAGGCGTTCAGGTTGCCGCCTCCAAGAAGTGACTGATGTTGATAAGTGGCATTCGTACGTAGGTGAAGTGCAGTCAGTGCCACACTTCACCAGTCGAATACATCCACCTTAAGGTCAGTGCATAGCCTGATAGAATGTTTGCCTGGCACTCCACGTCAGCGTGCGTAGTCTTTGGCGCATTCCCATTCTCACAGTACGGTCGCTACCCAGGGGCCGATCCTGTCTTCTGGAAGCAATGTGCGTGCGATGCATACCTCAGAAACATGGTCAGCGTGGCTCAAGCGCCCCCGGGGGTGCCACAACATAGTTCCTGCGCGCGCTGAATTACCATGTGCCTGGATCTACGGAGAGGCACCTGGGAAGCGGCCAGTATATAAGCACCCCAGTGAGAGCGGGGGCGCGCACACCATCCCCCGCCCTTTGCCAAATTCCAATTCCACACGTACAAACTCCGAGCCGTCGGCCCTCGGACACCGACGTCGACCATGGCTGAGATACACGGCAGCGACGCGCCACTCGCGCACATCCCCGACGACCTCACTATCTCCCAGTTCATTCTCGATACACAACATCCCCTGCGTCCAGTTCCTAACCCGGAGCAACCATGGTTCATAGACGAGACGACTGGCAGAGAGATCAAGTTGAAGGAGGTCAGCAGCCGGCTATTTTCGAACAGCTGGAGTTGAAATACTGATGTTGACGTCCTCGTGTTAGCTGCGCGCTCGGATCTCGGGCCTCGCGAATGCGATGAAGGTTCGGTGGAACATAGGTGACGCACTCGCGCTGATCTCTGCAGTGGGCGGTACTGACTCTGATTCGGTGCGCTTGCAGGAGAGGACGACGTCGGTATGCACCTTGGTCCGTTATACCCGGTAGTAGTTCGTATGAACTGACTGGCGTTGTTAAGTCTGCATATTCAGCCCTAATCATGTTGGTAAGTTCTAGTCTTCCTATTTCTTTGAGTCCTCAGCTTAACGGATGCACGCAGATTATGGTGCAGCAATTTGGTATGTATACAGCACGCTCCGATTGAGACCGGCCGTTCTCATATCAGGTCAATGAAGGGCGACGCACCAGCTTGGCAGTATTGTCACGTACGTCCTGCTTCAATGCTCCTCGCCGTATTCAGCTGAGCAGTCATCAATGTCACCAGAACTGCCAATCCTTCGTATACCGCGGAGGAGGTCGCATATCAATTAGAGGCCACGAAGGCCAAACTAATGATCGTTCATCCTCTCAACCTCTCCGTGGCGCTAGACGCCGCGCGCATCGTCGGGTTGCCCGCAGGACGCGTTGTACTCTTTGACCCAGTCCCTGGGTCTTCGCAAGCCAACGTGCACGATTTGGTTACCGAGGGATTGAAGGGGCCTCTGCGGTTCACCGAGAGACGGCTGAAGCCGGGAGAGGCCAAGAAGAAGCTGGCTTTGTTCTGCTTCTCGAGCGGAACTACGGGCAAGCCTAAGGTTATTGGCGTCGAACTCAATCTCTATGTCGCCGCTGACAGAGGATCACATTTCTCAGGCAGTGATGATATCGCATTACAGTATAATCGCCAATATGGTACAGGTTGCACAGTTCCTTAGACTGACCGACAAGACGCTACCCCCGGAGCAACTGGCATACAAGCCGGGAAGCGTAACATTATCAGGTATGTTGCCTTTACTCCCATTGGGTTCAAGTGCGCGTTACCAACTCAGCGTTTTCTCGCAGTCCTGCCGTTCTTCCGTGAGTCTCAATTGAGCAAGTCAAGGTTGCCGGACGTCTCACACCGACGTCGCAGATGTATATGGGCTCCATGTGATCCTATTTGGTAGCTTGTTCTTTGGGGTACGCATAACCATCAAAGCTTTTGCAAAGGTGAACTTACCTCCATCTAGAGCACGATCGTAGTGACACAGAAGTTCAACCTCGAGCAAATGCTCAAGAGCATCCAACGCTACCACATCACTCACCTATTGTAAGTGTGATACTCAACCACTATAGCTATGTATTGATCCGCTGCAGCCTCGTTCCTCCCATGGTCGTTCTACTGTGCAAGGTCAATCCGCACCCATACAGTCAAAATGGCCTGAACTTACTGTCATACTTCAGAGTCCCATAGTGAAGAATTACGACCTTAGCTCAGCATACTTCCTCATGGTCGGCGCAGCGCCACTGAGCGCCGACCTCACGGAGCAGCTTGTCCGTATCCTTCCTCACGCACCCTTCATCGGCCAAGGATATGGTGCGGATCCCCCGGAGCCATCATCTCTGATTATCCTCGCTGACCTGCGTCAGGTATGACCGAGTTGGCGACGAGCGTTTCACATCTCCGTCTAGACATGAAGATCGGCACCCCGGGAAACTCGGGCAAGCTCATTCCTGGTATCGTCGCGCGGGTGGTAAAGCAGGACGGGACGCTCGCGGGATACAATGAGCTTGGGGAGCTGCTCCTCAAGAGCCCGTCCATGTCGCTCGGCTACCTCAACAATCCGACAGCGTAAGCCGACCCATCGCTTTTACTCCAGAGCTACCCTCACTTAGTGCTCTCATCGCAGAACCGCGGAGACGTTCACGGATGGGTACGTTCGCGCTTCTGATGGTCATGTGAATACTATGTCAGGCTGTATACTCACGGCACGTCTCTACAGCTGGCTACACACCGGTGACGAGGTCATGATCAACGAGCAGAAGGAGGTCTTTGTCGTCGATCGCATCAAGGCACGACTCCCCTCCCCTCCCCTTGTCCCCTACCCTTGCTGAAATTTTCACTTCACAGGAGCTCATCAAAGTGCGCGGGTTCCAAGTCGCGCCCGCCGAACTCGAAGGTCACCTGCTTGAGCACGCCGACGTCGTGGACGCGTGCGTAGTCGGCATCCCCGACCAGTACTCCGGCGAGCTACCGTTCGCATACGTCGTCCCCAGCCCCGACGCACAGGCGCGCATCGCATGCGGCCCCGCCGAGGAGGGCCAGGTCCGCACCGCGATCCTCAAGGTGCGTCTCCCATGTCCTGAGCGTGGTAAGGCTGCTGATGTGCTCGCACCCGAAGCACGTCGCGGACCACAAGGTGTACTACAAGCGGCTCGCGGGGATCGAGTTCCTGCCTGCCATTCCGAAGAACCCGAGTGGGAAGCTGCTACGGCGTGTCCTGCGCGAGCAGGCGAAGACTCAGCTGGCAGCTGGCCAGCTGAAGCTTACGCCGAAGCCGAAGCTATAGGTTTATTGATAGTACCCTGCCATCCTTGTACGGCGGTTTCCGGTGTAGATGCCTGTACTGAGCGTACATTGAATGTTCCTGTGTCGTACTGGGAGACTAGTAGCAGAACTGCCTGAGGACCTGTATCCTCGCATAACGGCGGACGCCTGAACCCAACGCGGACTGAACAGGAAGGTAGGACTGCTCGATTGGTAGGATCGGCCTTTACCCGTCGATCACACCGAGAAAGCCTATCGCGCGTGTTCTGGTTGGCAATGTGAGGCTTCCTTTGATCCAGTGAGACCGTGAGTACTGCCTGCGACGTTGTTCACCAAGCACACCCAGAGTTTGGGGGACGTATGGGCGGCATGCCTGGATGGAAAGCGGGGCATCGGGTGCATATTTTGCTAGATAGAGCCGGCCTCCGATTGAGAATTTTCTCCCCACCCCTTGGTTAGGTGATGGGGAACACGGGAGGGTTGGGGACGTACCGCAGCCGTCGAGCCGAGAGATGCGTATGTTGTCTCTGGAGGCCCGCGTGACCATCGCCCCCTTCAGCTTCAGGCATGGGCTACCCGCCACACGACTGGTGACCATTGCCATTTACCCCTTTACGCAGCGCATCCCGGCCGCCGTCGTAGCCGTATCCCGCTAGAGCCCGACGCCATTTAAGGGTGCCAGCGTAGCGCGTTCACGTCGAAGTCGCTCCTATTCTCGTCCAGCCATCTTCCCAGGCGCAAGCTTCTCGTACGTCTTCTGGACATTCACCATTATCGCACTAATCCTGTAGCTTCACAAGAACACGGCGCAGCAATCCGGACAAGTTTAGAGCCAGAAACACCGAAGCAGCAGAGGAGCAAGATGGTAGCAGAAACCAAGACGAACGACTCCATCCCGACCGTGTACGCTGATGGCGGGGCGCTCGCGCCTATTCCCGACGACGTGACCATCCCCCAGTTCCTGTTTGACGGCCACCATCCTCTTGGTGGGCAAGCACTCCATGAACGCCCGCCAGCATGGTTTATCGAAGACGCGACGGGTCGCGAGGTCACCGGAGACCAGGTGCGCGCACGCGTCTGGGGACTCGCGAATGCCATGAGCATACGCTGGAATATTGGTGAGCGAACGCAAATTCTGCTATATTCTGCGATATCGCTGACTGTTGAGGAACCCGTATAGGTGACGGTGATGTTGGTGCGTTCACATTGCGTTGTCATACCATAAATGTACTCATTCATCTACCAGTATGCGCATATGGACCGAATCACGTCGGTATGTGTTTCCTCCAGCCCAATGGTTTAGTTCGTGTAGTTAACGAAATACGCTATAGACTATCCTATCGTGATATGGTGCGAATTGGCCGCCATTTAGTGTGTATGTCGCTCATTCACTATATGCTAACTGCACAGGGCAACACACCGTGTTGGAGGCGTATTCACGTATGTTCTCATCTATATCTATATCCCCTATCATTAGCCAGACGCTTACATCTTGCGACAGGGGCGCCAACCCTGCGTATACTGCCGAGGAGCTTGTATACCAGATTCGCACCGCCAAGGCCACCGCGCTCTTCATCCATCCCGACTCGCTCAAGGTCGGGCTTGAGGCCGCACGCATCGCTGGCATCCCCCTTGACCGCGTCGCGCTCTACGACACTGCCTCAGGGGGCCAACACCTCACTGTTGACGACCTCGTCCGGGAAGGGCTCGCGCAGACGAAGCGCTGGATTGAGCCTAAGCTGAAACCGGGTGAGGGCAAGACGAAGCTTGCGCTACTATTCTTCTCGAGCGGAACAACCGGCCGACCAAAGGTATGTGGGAATACTACAATGAGTGAAAAGCAACAGACACTTATGCTGGCCACAGGCAGTGATGATCCCGCATTATGCCATTATCGCGAACGTCGTGCAGATGAAGCAGTATGCAGATATACACGACCAGGGCACGCCCATAGAGAAGCAACGATATGCGCCAGGCGACCGCGTGCTCGGAGGTGTGCATCTATAAATGATTCTTCATGATGTACACGCATATACTCATATGAAGCTTCGTAGTTCTCCCCTTCTATCGTACGCAATACATTTCCCAGAACGAGTACCTCTCTGACTAGCCCTGCAGATATCTACGGCGTCGTCGTTAGCCTGCATTACTTTATGCTCTGCGGGGTATGTCTTCCTAACCGCGCCAGTCGGAGAGCTCCGCTGAAGCGTTGTGCAGGCCACCCTCGTTATCGTGCAGCGCTTCAACCTGCGCAATGCGTTAGACAGCATCGTGAAGTACAGGGTCGCACATCTCGCGCTCGTTCCGCCCATGATTGTCCTCCTCTGCAAGGTCTGTCCTACATATCGTCCCGACCCCTCTCCCGTCTCCGCGCTCATCCGCGCTCCCAGGACCCGATAGTGAAGAACTACGACCTCAGCGGCGTGAAGATGACGACGAGCGGCGCCGCACCCCTGAGCGCAGAGCTCACAAACCAGCTCGCGCGCGTGCTCCCGAACAGCGGGATCGGGCAAGGCTACGGCATGACCGAGACGTGCACGACCGTGTCCTTCCCGCAGCTCACGATGCGCATCGGCACGCCCGGGAGCGCGGGCGTGCTCATCCCGGGCACGCAGGTGCGCATCCTCAAGGCGGACAATACGTGGGGCAAGCCTGGCGAGACGGGACAGATCGTTGTTACGGGCCCGAGCATGGCGATCGGGTATCTGGATAATGCAGAGGCGTGAGTGGCAAATTGTGTAATGTTGTGGGATGTGAGAGGTGCTGATGGGCTGCGTAGGACGGCGGAGACGTTCAAGGATGGCTGGGTGTACACTGGTGACGAGGGGTACGTCAACGAGAAGAAGGAACTCTACATCGTAGACAGGATCAAGGTGGGCCTTCTCTCAGATAACACTCCATCCCGTTCGATGCTGATACTTTTTTTCAGGAACTCATCAAGGTTCGCGGCTTCCAAGGTATGATTTCATGATCGTATGTGGTGGTGTGTGGCGCTAACGCCGCATACAGTTGCCCCCGCGGAACTAGAGGGCCTGCTGCTCGACCACCCCGACGTCGCCGACGTGTGCGTCATCGGCGCGCCCGACGAATACTCCGGCGAGCTCCCCTTCGCATTCATCACGCCCAAGGAGGAGACGCAGACGCGCATCTCCCGCGCCCCAGCGGAGGAACAACGCGTGCGCGATGCGATCACGGAGGTTCATCCTCTCCCATCTCCGCACCCGAAAAGACCGTTGACGGTTATTGGCGCGTAGTACGTCACGAAGCACAAGACGCAGTACAAGTGGCTCGCTGGCGTGATGTTCATCGACGTGGTGCCGAAGAACCCGAGTGGAAAGCTCCTGCGGCGTCTGCTGCGCGACAAGCTCAAGGAGCTCATGAAGGAGGGCAAGGTCACGATCACCCCGCCTGGCGCAAAGACGCGTGCGAAGCTCTGAGTCATTTGGAATTTCGGACCAGCTGGTACGGCGTTGTCCAGTGACGGCGGGGTGCAGCCTCGAACCTCCGGTGTTCCAGCACGGGTACTTCCCTTCGTTTCTCGCATGTCTTGGTTGTAAAATAGGACTAGTACTGTTTGGATATGTGTAGACTAGAGCTACTGTTTGGAAAACATTGGCTATCGTAGGACGTATCGAAATCATTGTCGCCCTCGTGCCTGTCCCCGGCCCGCTCATCTGACAGTGCCTCGGTCTTCAACTTGAAGGCCTTCGGCCCCCGATTTGATATATGCGAAGGCATGAGTAATGAGCTTCAGACTACAGCGTCGGTACCAGTGTCCATTTGCATATGTATACGTACGAGATACCGAGATATATAAAGCTTCGCGCTTGGGGTGAATGGAGATGGTTTGAATGCTTGAAATGCCGGCGGCAATTCTGATAACATTTTGTAAAGTTTAAACCAGATCCATACGCGGGACTGGCTTCGTCTGCAACCACCACCACCACCCTACTATCCTTCGCCTACGCCATGCTCTACAGTCATCCATAACATGTCTGCCTACCATGCGCTCCCTTCCAGTATGGCGCACGCCACTAACCAGGACGTCGCAATTGAAGGCGCGGCGGAACAGCTCAGCAGAAGCAGCCCTCGCGGACCTAGCACGGCCGAAGATGTTCTATAACCGCTTATCGCCCAATGCCAGAATGCCAACGATCGCGGTGCATCTCTCCCTGTGAGAGAGAATTGCTGAGAAACGCCGTCGGCAGCAGTCAATGTCATCAGCGCGACGCGTGCATGCGCGCACATGGCCCCGCTGGGACGGGCGCAGCCTCGACGCTCGCACCCTTCCCCTCGCCCACATGCTCCTGTCGCGGGCTCCCTCTCCGCCGGTCCATCGCTGGCACACGATATCTGGAATCGCCAGATTTATCTGAGTCGCTACGCTTCTTCTCGGGGCGTCGCATCACCCCAGGAACCCTGCGACGAGAGATCCAGCGCGTTGGAGACTGGCATCATTGGCCGTCTCCCGGAGCGCATCGCGTCCGAAGGGACCACTCGGACTCCGACGAGTGCGAGACATGTATAAATACACAGCGCGGATGGTCGGTGGAAGGACGTGCCCTCACGGTCTGAGGACGCTGCCGCTCGCCTGGGTACTCGTTCGCGCTTCCCCTGCTCACGGACTTCGCCCGACATGTCGCCCTTCCTCGGCCGTCTCGCGGCCCTCGCTGCAGCGCTCAGCACCGTGCCCGCCATACTCGCCGCCCCTGCGGCAGCAGCTGCAGACCCATGCGTGAAGATCGCGGGCAAGACGTTCGTGCCCCCCGCGGACGCACTCGCGTGCATGACGTCGTTCCCGTTCAACGAGACACTGCGGCAGAACGTGCTCGACGTGGTCTCGCGCGTGTTCGACTTCTACACGTTCGAGGACTACTACCTCAAGTCGCCGGCCCCGTTCCAGGACTCGACGACGAACATCCGCGCTCAACTCGCGCGGATTAATCAGACGCACTACGCGGTGAGTACTCGGCGTTCGATGATGCGATCACGGTTTGGCACATCCTTCAAATTCTGAACGCGTGCGCAGACGGACTTTGACTTCAACAAGGACCTGTATGACTTCACCACCCAGCTCAACGATGGGCACACCCGTGAGTCCCCTGCTCCCCCTCTCATTCCCACCTCGCGCTCAACCCGCGTTCTCCTAGGTTGGTTCCCCGATTGCTCCACGTCGTTCCAGAACATCCTCCCCGCGCCGATCGTGACGCTCGAGGAGAACGGGCAGCAAAGCGTGTTCGTCGCGCCAGACTCCGTCGCGTTCATCACGCAGCTCGGCACGGAGTTCACCTCCTTCTTCGACGGGATCAAGTTCGACTGGCAGCGTCTCGCGGGGGCGCGCGTCCTCGAGATCGAGGGCGTCGACCCGTACGCGTACGCGGTGCGCATCGCGGAGACGCAGTCAGGCAACTACCTCGACCTCGGCGTGCGCGTGAACAGCGCGTTCAGCTCGTACCGCATCTCGGGCACGACGTTCTCGCAGCGCCTGGGCGATATCTCGGGCCCGCAGTTCCCGACGCAGGACACGCTGACGCTGAAGCTCATTCCGGTCAACTCGACGCGTGCGGAAACGGTGAAGGTTCCGTTCCTGACGAACTACCTTGGGGTGCCGTTCACGAACGGCGCGGACTTGTGAGTGTACACGCGCTCAGTTGTGAAGGGCATGTACACTGATTGGGCGGGTTATGTACAGCTGGGCGCTGAACTGCGCTGCGAAGCCGGACACGAACGGCGTCGACAACAAGGACTCCGCGGTGCTCGCGAACCTGTCGAAGAGGCGCACGACCAGGAAGCTCGCAAGGGCCTCGATCGTGGACGTATCGGCGAAGACTGCGATCGGGCTTCCCTCCGAGTTCCAGCCCACGCTTCCTGCAGTCAACGGGAGCGAGGGCGTGATCAAGTCCTTCATCCTGCCGGACAAGAAGACTGGTGTGGTGCGTATTGGCGCGGTTGTGCGCGAGTGGGGTGACACTGATAAGGCAATGATACAGATGTTCGTGGGCTCGTTCGAGCCTGACGACTTTGACCAGTTCCAGACGGACGTGCAGGCTACTATTACTCAGTTCCAGGAGGCGGGCGTGAGCCAGCTTCTTGTTGACCTCACTAACAACGGCGGTACGCGAGCGTCGCAGGCTGGGTTGTGCGCGCGAGACTGAATATTCCTCCTAGGTGGTTTCGTCTGCCTTGGCCAGTTCCTCCACGCTTTCCTCACAGGCACCAAGAGCCTCGGCAGCTTCCAGAACCCGTAAGCCACCTCTCCCCTACCCCACGTCCCGCGTTTTCGCCTAACGCACGCATCACAGCGGCTTCCAGTCGACGAACCGCGCGAACCCGCTCGCGCAGAAGATCCTCGCGTCAGACATCGCGCTCGGCCTGGACTCCAATGTCGCATTCTACGCCGGGGACAACTGGGCGTTCCTGAACAACACGCAGCGGAGCTCGTCGGACAACTACATGTCCCCGCCGTCGAGCAGGGTCATCAACGGGCAGACGTTCGTCGAGTCGCAGCGCTTCCTCGTACGTCGCCGTGGCATCGCATGCTTTTAGGGTGTGTGTTGCTGACGCAGAATTGGGGCGTAGGATGTGTGTCCCTTCAGTGTGGACCTCCCTGAGGACCCTCCATTCGACCCTAGGTGCGTCTACTGCCTTCCTCGTTGAAGTCACATTCTTACGCATCCGCATTCAGCAAAATCGCGATTGGTACGTCGCTGCTCGAATACAACGCGGCGTAGACAAGTACTGATCCGGATGCAGTTGGCAACGGCAACTGCGCGTCGACATGCGCGATGTTCAGCACGCTCATGAACGAGCGCCACAACACGAAGATCGCGCTCTTCGGCGGTAAGCCTGGCCTCGCGACCCAGTTCAAGGGTGCGTAGTCCAAGCTGGCGTTCGGGCATCGCGGTGGTCCGCGGATATTGAGCGGTGCTGTGTAGGTATGGCCGGCAACCAGGTGCTGGAGTGGTTTGACATCGACTCGGAGATCAAGACAGCCAACCTGAAGGATGTGAGTGCCGGAGAGCATGTGGCGATTTGGTTTGATGCTGATAGGATTTTTAGGACCCATTGGCGCCGCCGGATCTGTAAGTGCGGTGTGCTGTGGCTTGTTGAACGTTACTGATGATTGAATGATACAATAGGCTTGTGTCTGGTGACTTCCGGTACGTACCACACGCCTGTTCACTGTCTAGCAGCTCGGACTTACCATATGTATTATCCCCGCAGTCATAACTGGCGTATCGCCTACAGCTTCCTCGACGAGACGCTGCCCATTGGTCAGTTTTTATGCGATCCATGCAATGTACTCATGGCTGACTTTCTTCGCAGAGTACCGTTCGGAGTTGCCCCACTGTCAGTCGCGCGAACCACATTTCGGCGCGTACACATCTGATCCACGTTCTTGCATACAGTCCGTTTCGCGTACACGGCCGACACGTACAACAACCCTCAAAACCTCTGGACATTCGCGTGAGTGATTATTCGATGCGTAAAAGTGATAGATGACTGAACCGTGTGCGCGGGGCTCTAGGGCGAAGCAACTCCTTGGGTAATCTGGAGCGGATGATCGATGGAAGTCAAAGGAGTGATTCTCCTCCTTGACATGAAAGTAATGCGGGATGCATGATGACGGACCGGGATGTATTACACGATGCATGTATAAGAGAGTGTTGTAGTAGTTGTGGTGGCGAAACCACTGGCACTCGTTGAGGCAGATACAATTCCACGTGTATTTGTGGCTCGGGAGTCGGCTTGCACGGAGCCGCCTGCAGATCCGCCTGACCGTGCCATGCACCGCGCCTAGCTCGCATTCTCTGCAGCCATCCGCCGCCACCAACTGCCACTGGCGAATCGCGCTATAAATCACGGCGCTGACTCCTGAGATCTGAGAGCCTGCCAGACCTGCCAGAACGTGGTTATTTGACCAGCCTCCAGGTCCGACTCGAGGTCGGAGTCTCACGCACAGCGCTACCTCGACCACATCCTCCGGACAGAACACCCACCCCCTGACCAACTTTCAGGTCTTACCGGACCGCTACGATGGACTTCACGAAGGACTTCAACCCCACCTTTCCGCCCCCTGAACCGTATCAGCTACCAACGTGCCACCCGAAGGAGCTCGTGCCCATAGAATCTTCCGAGTCGGAAGAACTGGAAGCGGCAGGACGCCCAGACCTACCTTCGCCTCCGCGGAAGTCTCTCCTCGACTCGTGGTTCACGCTTTCGACCCACCTCGTCCCCTGCGCCAATCCGCGGACGACTCCGGACATACCGCTCCCGCCGCTGCCTAAATGGTCTTCGAATAGGGATGAATTCAAGGCGTCCGTCAAGAAGACGGCTGAAACCATCTTGGACGTAAAGGAGAAGCAATGGCGCGGCGAGCTGGATCACCTCCCGCGCGGGCGAAAGCCGATGTGGAACTGCGTGAACCGCTATGTCAGAAGGCCGCGTGCCGGAGAGAGCGACCCCGCAAATGGCCTCACTCTGTTCTGCGCTCACGCCAACGGTTTTCCCAAAGAGGTATGTGGGAAGGCCTGATCCTGGATCCGGACGCGACGTTGACCTTGAGTATCGCTATAGATCTGGGAGCCTGCTTTGCAACGTCTCATCGAGACCCACGAGGCTCAAGCCAAATACGCGATCAGCGAGGTATGGCTCTGGGAAGCCAGAAACCACGGCGACGCGGCGCTCGTCAACCGAGACCAGCTTGACGGCATTTGTAGGCCCCTCATGCCCACTTTTGTATAGTATACCCAACGCTCACGACGATAAAATTGCTACAGTCGACTGGCGGGACAACACTAGGGACATCCTGAACTTCCTCTGGAACTACCTGCCCCCATCGGCGTCGGCCGACCCTCTGCCGACGCACCTCCCTCGTCTCCCTCACGCAGAAGCCGAGCGGCGCCTCGCGCAGGGCTTGCAAGGGCGCAACATCGTATACGTAGCCCACTCCTTCGGCGCATGCAGCACGTAGGTCGTCTACCCCTTTGCATAAATCCGCACTGCTAAAAGACCACGGACCAGCGTGCGGGCTGCAATATCCCACCCTGTGCTGTTCAAGCACATCGTCCTAGTCGACGCGATGATCCTCCCCGCACCGTACGCAGAGGTCGCGAGCACCACATCTACGCGCGACTACGTCCTCGGCGCCGTCGGGCGGCGCGACGGCTGGTCCTCCCGGTACGTTCCGTAGCCCCTTCTGAATATCTGCCTCGCCCTTGGGAACGTAGGATTGACGTTAACCCCCAAAGAGAGGAAGCGCTGCAGCAGTTCTCCGCGATCCCCTTCTTCGCGGCGTGGGACCCTGCTGTGCTGCAGATCTACGTCGAGTGCGGGCTGCACGCGGACGCAAACGGGCAGCTGAAGCTCAAGATGCCGGGGGTGCAGGAGGCGGTGTGCTTCGCGGAAAACTACGCGCCATTTGAGTGCTTCGAGTTGCTTTCGGGGCTGGACGAGCGCGTCGAGTTGCGCTGGCTCGTCGCGGGAAAGCTTACCGCATAGTGAGTCCCCGAGTGATCGCATTTTGGTGAGGCCGGGTGCGAATGCTGATCCGCGTTGGATGTAGTGAGCACGAGCTGCGAAGGAAGCATGTGTATAGACGGCCGGCAAACTCCTCGCACCTCCGGATGTTCTCTGCGGGACACCTCATCACGCAGGAGGCCCCGGGCGACCTTGGTGAGTGACAAACTTAGGGAGTCGATAATGCGAGATGCTAACGATGGCGTGCAGCGAAGGAAATACACGAGTTTCTGAATAGTAGATATGGCACGCCGAAGGCCCTGCTATAGAGCGACGGCATCACAGGCTAGAGGTACACGTGTACATAGACATGTAGGCCACTATAAAGGACGGAATATTTAACGGGATATATAACACAGCGACCTTCAGTAGCACAACTCGCGAGACACCTTCGGACGCCCAGCCTCACATCCGCACCCCCGCGACGAGCACGATCGCCACAACGAACGCAGCAAATATGAGCACGCCGCTCGCCGCCGCCGCCATCCGACATCGGTGGATCCATGGGTCGACGCCCCTCCTACTCGAGCTCGGCAAGCACCGCTTCAGCTTCCTCGTCGAGCTCCCGCTCCCCGTTGACGGCGTGAGCGACTCGAGTGACGGCGCGACGAGGGGGTACCACGACTTCGCCTTGATCCGCCGCTCCGCCGCGCTCTTCACCCTCTCCGGAACTGGCACGTTCGTATCTTGCTTTTCGCTCTCTTTCCCCTTCGCGGTGTCCAGCGGCGGCGGAGGCCCGCTGTTCTTCCTCCGCCGGTGCCACAGCGGGAGCACCGGCCCCGTCTCCGCCGCGAGTCCGTCCGTGCTGACCGCGCCCGCGCGCGTGAGCAGCCACCCGCCAATGAGCCAGCACCACGGCGCGACAAAGCCCAGCCAGAACAGCATGCACGCGTGGCTCGCCTGTGCCTTGTGCTTGGGCACGGACCCAGGGGGCAGGACGAAGCGGTCGGAGCCGAAGGAGAGGCCCTTGAGCCAGCGCCGCTGGAGGAAGGACTCGGAACTCGTCGCGGGCGACGCGCTGCGCGTGTACGCGCGCGGGCTGCCGGTGCTCGCGCTCGGCGGGCGCAGGCTGCTCCGACTCGTCGGGCGCACCCCGAACTCGGCGTTGAGCAGGTCGACGTCGAACAGGCCCTCGGGGAGCGGCCGGCGCGCGCGCTGCGTCGCGTCCGTCTCCTCCGTGTCCGTCTCTGTCCCGTCCGAGTGCGCGTAGTCGCGCGCGACGAAGGGGGGCGGGTTCGCCGCCGCCTCGGCGTCGGGCGAGTTGAGCGAGGGCGCGGTGATGAAGCTCGCGCTCGTGCGCGCGGACGCACCGTCCTCGTAGATCACGGACACCTTGTTCGTCTGGATCGTGGGGCTGCCGATGACGGTGGGCAGCGCGGGCGAGGCGAGGCGCGATTTCCGCGGAGGTGGGGCGAGCAGCCCGGGGGAGTGGGGTCCGTGCGGGACGCCGACTGCGTTCTGGAAGTCGGGCCGTAGGTCGAGGGGCGGGATGGTGGGTGCGGCGGTGGAGATGTTGGATCGGAATGTGCTGTTGGATGTTTGGCTCGTGGAGCGCTTCAGGGGGCGGTTGAGGAATGCATTCTGTGCTGGGGATACCCCGCCTGCACAACATCTGCATTAAACACTGTACAGAACGGGAAGACGGGCACGGTACGTACCTATCCTGTCAAACGTCTTAGTCGAGTCCGGCGTCCGGAGTCCACTATCCATCGACACCATCCGCTGCGGCGGGAAGTGGTGCAACTCGTGTATCGGCGACAGCGGCTTCGGCACGTTGGCGTTGGCGTTCGCGCTGCGGCTCGAGCGCACGCTGTCCCCGTCCGAGTCGTCCGAGTCCGCGGTGAACCCCACCGAGAGCGAGCTCCTTTTCCCCACCGAGCCCGGCCGGTACGTGTTCGACGCGGACGCGGTCGACAGCGGGGTCGTCAGCAGCGAGGGCGAGGACGCGGATGCGGTGCGGTTCATGCTCATCCCCTGCGGGCCCCACATGGGCCCGGGTGTGGGCGTGGGCACTTGCGTGTGCGAGGACGCGGGGCTCTCCTGTCCACTCTGCCGCTGTTGTTGCTGTTGTTGCTGTAGGAGGCTCGGGGTGGGCGTCTTCCACGAGACGTGCGAGGGGCCCGCGCGCGGGGAGTCGGGCATGCCGCTGTGCAGGGAGAGGTGCGAGGGGGTGTGGTGCCGGCCGAGGAGGGGCGCGCTGTCCGAGTGCTGCGACGACCCGAGGACGAGGCGGAGGCTGTTCTCGTTCGCTCCTCCGTTCGCTTTCGCTTTGGCGTTGGAGTCTGTGTCCTTTTCGGCGACGACAAGGGGGCGCGCCTGGTCCGTATTCGGCGCCGCGCTGGGCTGGAAGATCCGGGAGAGCGAGCTGAGCATCGTTGTCGTCGAGTGCACCGGGAGGTCAGTAGTATGTTCAGAGGGCCTGTCCAGGTAGCACAAGGCGGACGGAGAGGAGAAAGTGTACGGTGCGACGTACAGAGGGCAGTTATACAGCAGGGCGCGCTGCGCCACGGGGCAGGGGCCGGATAGCGGGAAGGACACGGACAAGGACAGGCGTTCTCGCCTCGTGCGGCGCGCAGATGAACGCCATGCGCTCGCCGGTGGCCAGGAGGCTGACGCGCGCGGCGAACGAAGTTGTAGTATGGCCTGGGTACGTCAGGCCGCCGATCATCGTCACTGTGAAGGATGAGAGAGATGAATGCGGCTGCAGCGTCGGTTGGGATCGCAATCCACACCCGCGCGGCTGACGAGCAGGCGGTTGACGATCATTATGCAACGCTACGCATTGTTTCGAGCGATATAACACGCACCTCGACTGATACGACTAGAGCTGCATCATCAGAATTGGAGGGTATCAATATCTCCTGCCCATGGCTCGAGGCTGCTTGCGAAGCACGAACACGCAACTGCGAAGGGCTGCGCAAAGTCATATACCATCCCGAGAAGGCGTACATGCCGAGCATGCGGCGGAGGTCAATCATTGTTGGCAGCGGATGAAATTGCTAAGATTGCACTGATGATGCGTAAATGAACAGGAGCGTGCAACACATATCTGAGAGAGATCAGTACGGTGAGTGGGAATCGGATGTGCAAGGACGTCAAGATGTGCTGACCGGAGACGTTGAATTGTGTCGTTTCGACCATGCTATGGGTAGTCAGATATACAAGCGCAAAGCCTCTGAGCCCGTCTGTCGCAGTGAAATGCCCTTGCTTTGCATGCTCGCGCCCAGAAATGCCATATATGAAGCGCCCGGAGAGTCTTCATGGTGGTAGTCACCGATGCCGGGAAGTACGATGCGATAGTAATGTCCAAGAGCATATATCGAACGCGCGAGGTGCTGAGCTGACCGAGTGAGAGACAGCGGAACGCTGCGCCGATACTAAAAACTGGTCAGCTGAACACCGGAGACGCTCCAAGCAGCGGCAACTCACCTGGTAATAGACCATTGCTACTGAACAACGCAGATGCTCCGTCCGTAGCAGGCAGAGCGGCAGCAGCACGAGTGGATCGTGGGAGCAGGAGACCGACAGCGGCCGATTATAGCGGATGAGCTGCTAACCAGAGAGAATGGGGTGATACAAAGCTCTGAGCGGGAGAGAAAGCGATTCTCAAATACTGACGATGGGGCGGGATTGGGATGCTAACACAGGGAACCAAGCAAAGAGCACGAAAGCAGGAAAGCACGCGGGTGAACGAGATGGTGCGAGCGAGATGGATGATAGATGGTAAAGAGCGATGTAGGGACGCATCGTACAAACAACACAGCAGCGGTCAGTATACATTAATCTCCATAGATTAGGCAGGTGCGTCCGACCGGGCCGAGGACGAGGAGCAGGATGGGGATGCGAGCGTGGTGCGAGGGTATCGCGGCAAATATCGAGGCCGGTCGGTATGTGTGGGTGTATGTGTATAAGCAGAGGTATGAGGGAATGAGCACGTCGAGAGGTCCGCAGATTGCAGTATCCAAGAAGGCGTGGGACCAGTCGAGTGGGATTACGCTGCGATCGCTTCCTGGATCGTCTCTACGGCGGCGTCCGCGGGGGTATGGGAAGCGGGTATGCTGGAGATCGCCTTGGGGGTGGTGATTTCGTCATCGGTATGCGCGGGGAGCGTCAAGCCGGGCACATCGTCCTCGAGTGCCGCTGCGGGGATATCCTCGGTGACTGTCGTCTCTGCGGCCTCCGGCAACGCATCTTCGTCTGCAGCTGCTGGGCTCTCCGTCTCGTCCGCGCCCTCGTCCGCGATCTTCTCCGAGGCAACAGTCGCTTTCAGCTCCGGGGAGTCCGGAAGAGGAACAGCAGCAGCCTCCTCCGTACCACCCTCCGCTGGCGCCTCCCCGTCGACAGCGTGTGATGTCGAGGCGACCTTGCCATCCTCGAGCTCGACCTCGCGCACGCCCTCCGTCACCTCCTTCACCTCCTCCGTCTCCTTCCCCAGCTGGCTAGGCGACTGGTCCCGCTTGCTCTCTGCCTGCGCTTCGAACTCCGCGCGCTGCTTCTTCGCTGACGGCGTCGTCTCGCGCTCCTCCTGCTCGTCCGTGCTCAGCCTCCGCTTGCGGCCGATCTGAGGAGCCGTGGAGGTCGCTGTATGCGGGGAAAACACGCAAGTCGCGCGTCAGACGCGCGTCCGGAACGATCGGTGCATTTGATGCTCATTACGCACCATCTTCGCTCCAGGGCCTGTCCGGGCGCGGGAAGAACGAGCTCGAGATGCGGCGGATGATCTTGTACATCGTCGGGAACGGTGCGGGCGGGTATAACGCGTAGATCGTAAAGAGGGCGGGGGCGGGGGACAGGCGGGACGGGGGCGACGAGCCGAAGTTCGATGATCGCGAGCGCGACGCGACGTGGCGCTGTATATGTAAAATCCATCTCGTTTGCGCCTGTTTGGCTTCCCCCAATCCTTTCCCGCATCACGGTCCCGTGTCACCAACGCGTCGCGTCGCGTCAGGGCTATTGTCCCCGACGCCCTCCCAGCGCTGAGGCTTTTGTACGTCTGCTGTCGGTAGTCGCAGTAATCTTGAATTCAGGTAACTTTCATTCATTGGTAGACAGAAGTAGCCGCGAAACAAAGACATGACGAGGTGTCGATCCCTTTCGCTCGAGGACGCTTGCATGAGCTTGCCTCTGTTTGTCCTGTAGCGTCTACACACTCCCATTCCCCGACTCGTCACTACGATGTGTCTGCCTCCCATCGTCCGTTCACGAATGCCCTTGGTCCTCTATCGAAGGCATTGCCTATACTTCAATTCCATCAATGGCAGCTACACTGATGGTGTGCATCGCCGGCATAGTCATTAACTCACAGTGCGCACCCTTCCGGCGATATCCCCCGAAGTTGAATACTCGTTGCACCATGTCGCCCGCGCGCACGCCGGCAAGGCTTACGGCTGCGACCCGCGTTTCGCGTCCACGACAGACGCACCGTACGCGATCTGTGGGCGAGCTCTTGAGCATTAGCCGGTCAGCGCTTCGTACGACACTCCACTGCCGCAATCGTTGCACCAGTGCGTTCAAAGGTAACTTTTCTTTTTTGACAAACGAAAGTGCCAGCGAAATAAAGACAGGACGAGGGCGACACATGCGGCAGCAGCGAACAGATACATCGCCAACCCACGAAAAGGATTGGGACGGGACAGACTGGGAGATCTAAGCATCTCCACCACCGTATCCTCTAGCGCGGGAGGAGTTGACGGGGCCGCAGGTGCGGTCGCTGCTATTCCTGCCTTCACCATGTAAGCTTCTATTCGAGCGGTGTTCATCGCGTCAAATTCCTTCGTAGCTTTCTCGGCATCCGTGGTCTGTGTGATAGCAATGGACATCAACGGCGGTGCAGCTGTGTATATCAAGATGACTTACACTGAGTACCTGTACGTAGGGCGCAGTACTGGAGGGATCGTCCACGGATCCATAGTTGAACAGCATGTATGTGTTCCGCAGAACGTTGAGGCCGATCAAGAACGCTACGCCCGATTATTAGTTCTTATAAGGTGAACACAGTTGATAGAGACCTACGTATCCGTGGGTCAGTGTTGGGCTGGAAGAGGCTTCTGCAAAGCGCCGTCCCGTCTCGTACGTCGTAAACTTCAATCATGTCTAGTGGGTGGATTGGATAGACCATGTCCCTGAAATCAAACGTCGTTATTTAGAAATTCGTTTCACCACAGTAAATCAAGGCAGACCCACCCAAATATAACCGAGATGTTCATCTTCGTATCGCATGGAATACCCCAGGCGCCGTCGTCAAGCAGGGAGGACCCATCGATAGGGCCGTACACTGCAGCCAGGTATTCTGGCGGGATGTAAGTTCCGAACGCGCCGGTGTCTAACACCATTCCGCGATCTAGCAGGGCACTATGATTAAACATATATGTTAGCACGGGCGAAAGTTAGTCTCCGTTGCGACTGCGCGAACGTACGCAGAAGTGATGTTGAGCATAACCCCGTTGACCAGGAAACCCCCCGATGACACGTCCCAGAATCGCCCAGTAGCAAGAGGCAACTTGGGCGCATCCAAGATTGCCACACGAGAGGGGAGGACTTCACCTGCGGTTCCACAATACATCTATAAGCTTCTAGCTTCCTTTTTTTCAGGTGACTTACCTATGAACAACGTTCCACCTGATACCACGCCAGCATGGTCCCTCTCCCCGAAATCAACGGTAAAGAAGTTTCCGAGGGTGGAGTACTGCTCGAATACCTGAGCACACCGATCGTTTGATGTTAGTCGGGATGTCAACACATATATCGAGCTTGGCTTGAAGCCACTTACGTTGTACAAGAATGTCTGCTCGTTCCACTGCGAGCTGGTCAGTGTATTTCGTACGATGCTCCACTGACGCGGTCTATACCCGTGTGAAGTCAATACATTTCTGCCTAACAAAAAAAGCACTCACGCGCCTAACCCTAGAATACCCTGGTCTCCGTACTGCGTAACTGCGGGCGCGCCGTGTACGCCCACTGTCCTGGCAACTTCCGCTCAGCAGCCAGCTCTCGGGCGAGCGAAGCTATTTATGTTGACTCACCGAAAGCTTGGCTGCGCACAGCGAGGCTCCCGAGCCCGACGTTCGCCAGCTGCGCGGTGCCGCGGGCAGTCGTGTCCGATCCGTTCAGCCCGTAGTTGAGCTCGATCGCAACCCCGGTGTCCTCAAACGAGTCGGACACTGGCAAAGTACCAGAGGGGAGTATGCTGGTGTCTATCCACAGGTCGGCGCTCCCTGTGTCCATAATGAGCTGCAGTGGAGATGTCAGACGAAGGCGTTCAGTGTGGGAGAGCGAGCACGGCGACTGACCTCAAACGTCTCGCCTGCAACGGAGACCGGGACGACATAAATCTGCCGCCTCGTGTCTTTCACCTGGTCGAATACGTTTCGCAGCTCTGGCAGCGGCGCAAGCTTGAACGGAATGCTCACTCCCGCCGCGCCAACGGCTGCGAAGGGCGGTATACTCGCCGGTGGCAAGACGGCAGCAGCACAGCTCAAGGAAGGCGTAAAGAGGTGCGGGAGCAGCAGCCCATAAAGCGCTACAGCATGAAGCATAGTTGAGTTCATGCTTCACCAGAGAGCCGGTATTTATGTACGTGCCTCGTCGCTGCGCAGCTGCCACAGCTGCCTCTGACGCCGCAGCGGTGGCGGCGGTCGTCGCCGTGTGGCAGGTCAGCCAGAAAGATTGGGCTCGTTCGAGTCACCAGTTCGACAGATGAGAACAAAAGCATGCTGAGTATCCCCTGCCGTAGCCTCATCGGTCAGATTGATGTCCAACGCGTTGTGAGATGCCTCTGCGGCCCCGGCTACGAGCCAGGGCAGCCGACGAATTCAGGCCATGGTCAGCCGTTCTGCGTTGTTGTGCGGTTCGAGGAGGAGTGCCTGGAGAGGAACCTGCGGTCGACGTGCTCGCGTGGGCCCGCGGTGATGGGATTGGTTGGGTCGACCCGCAGTGGCGGTCCGCGGATACGCTTATACTGAACGCCCGCTCTGGGCCTGGTCCAGTGCCTGAGCAAAGTGATGGACCCTTACAGAGCCTTTGCACTTGAAGGTCCTTCTGCGCCGATGCGCCATCTTCATGAGAGCCTTCGAGTTTTGGCAATATGAGCAGTTTAAAACTGGCAAGCAGCAGAGTCGTGGCAGGCTACTGGTAGGGACAGAGACCTGCGAGATCCTCGAACTTGGGTTAACGTACTTAGGTTCAGGAGTTTCAACTGTGGTCGGAGATTCAAAATTTCGCAGACACATCCTCTTGGTATTCATTCGGAGATGCTTTCAAGTGGCGGAACCTCGCGCTTCTTGAAATAGTATTACAGTTCATTCGTTCTGACTATCTGAAAGACTCGACCCGCGTCATTACTGAAATATCTGTGATCATGAGCGACGATGCAAGCTATCTGTCTTGGAATCTGACGACTACTGTGCTTTTGTGATTGCTTCGGCGGTCAACGCCGGCTATACATCGCAGTACATTGTGAATACGGCCCTTGGAACGACCCAGAGCTACACCACGATGTAGAGCTCAGACAAGTCAGGAGCAGTGGAATATTCCCGGTGAGCAGCAACCTCCGACTCTACGTTTGACTTAGCATCGAAAAATGTCGATGCATAAGCAGCCCAAGTTGTTTGTTTAGACGTTTGCGTGCTGGCAGGACATGCCAGTGACGTCGACTGCCTATGCATGCAATTGAACTCACACTCTCTCAATATCCTCAGGCTGTCAAAAATTTACCACTTCACACAGATCAGTTATCGCATCCCCACGAGCTTCTCAGAATACATGGCTATATACGTTCATGGGAGAACGCACCTTTTTCATGCTATTCCTGGATGCTGCCTATTGACATGAGGCTCACTTTAGAGGCATAGTCTACCCACGTCTGTTTTCACCTCCTTTTACCGGTCCTCAGCCGGTGGTTGCGGTGAGAACGCATACGCGACCCGCTGTGCACGGACGGGAATATCGACGGCACCGAGACGGCATAAACTTTTTGAGTTCACCATATTGTGCTGGTCCATCTGTTCTTCAATTTGTTTTTGGTACGTCTTACATTCTCAGTTCTGCTTCGCCATCCTTGCTCTTCGGCAGTGAGGGTAGGATACCGCGTTCCATTTTGGGCATATGAAGTTATGATACACATTACTCAATCGTCCAAACCCAGGGTTAAACAAGCATCCTCTTACCTTCGCACGGCAGCTTATGCCCGGCTTACGGTAAAAGACCATGTCTAGAATGGGCTTACCGCTGTCCGCTACAACAAGTCCCGACGGGCAATTGCGGCTCCTCGGCTGGCTCTTCTTCCACGGAATGTACAGCATTCAGTGTGCGCCCTGAATATAGACATCTTCCTCACTTTCCGGCAGGGGTGTCTTTCCTTCCATCGCGAACACAGTCGCTCGGTTTGCCAAGCAATAGAAGACGTACCTTACTTCGGCTGGTGTTACCGTCGGTCCTAGTCGAAGCTTGCTGCCGCACATGTAGCTGTGCTAACGGGAACAGATCACGGACGGGTCCACAGCACGGTTCCCGCAAGCGCCGCGTTTTCAATCGCTGGGAGAGCATCGATCACGACCCGCTCCTCAGGCCAATGGTACGGCACATCCTGACGTTCTGTTTGACGTAGAACCGGGGCCTTGGGCAGCGCCTTTCCAGCGTACAGGATGCGGCGTGTAGGACTGTAAGTTTTCTGTTCACTGCCGCTGGCGGATATGAGAGCCTGCTGACCCCCAATGGCTCTGTGTTCACAGCGTCCGTGATCGCGTTAGACGCGGGGGCACACGCGCAAGTAAACGTCCAACAAAGAGGCCCCGGGGCGTCGCACAGAGGACGGGGATTGGTTGCACGCGCGACCCACCGCGCGACGCCAACACTGTGGATACGTTGTGCTACCACAGGAGTGTGGTCGCAGAACATTCAGCGGCAGGAATAGCGGAATGTATGCGCTGCTATTGGCCCTGGCAAGGCTACAGGTCCCACACCGCCTGGTCCTGACGGCGCTTCTGCGGCGGAAGCAGCACTGAAGACATTGTGTATGTTTTCACGCTCACTTTTTCTCTCTACTTCGTCTGCAGGTATAAAAGCAGGGCGACATGGCTCGAAGTCCTCAGAGCACTCAAGCCTTAGTCCTCCTCATTCCCAATTCGCCATGGGTTTCAAGTCGCTTCTCTCCATCGTCTCTGCCGCTGCAGCGCTCCAAGGAGCCTACGGTACGTTGGAGACACCGACAGCGCACTTGATTGCAGCGATCTGACACATATCTATCTTCTAGCCGCGTTGACCCGCCGCGTCGCCTGCCCCGACGGCGTCAACACCGCTACCAACGCGGCGTGCTGCCAGCTCTTCGCCGTCCGCGAGGACCTCCAGCAGAACCTGTTCCACGGCGGTCTCTGCACGGCCGAGGCGCACGAGTCTCTCCGCCTGACCTTCCACGACGCCATTGCCATCTCGCCCGCCCTCGAGGCGCAGGGTATCTTCGGGTGCGCTCAATAGAACTTCTCACCCTTGCCGACATCATTGACCAGGGTACTTGTGCAGCGGTGGTGGTGCCGACGGCTCTATCGCGATATTCCCCGAGATCGAGACAAATTTCCACCCCAACATCGGTCTCGACGAGATCATCGAGCTCCAGAAGCCGCTGGTCGCCCGCCACAACATCTCCGTCGCCGACTTGTAAGTCCCGGAAGCGAAGCAATAAACAACCCAGTACTGATCCCCCAGTGCAGCATCCAATTCGCTGGCGCCATCGGTGCCTCGAACTGCGCGGGCGCGCCCCAGCTCGCCGCCTTCGTCGGCCGCAAGGACGCGACGCAGCCCGCGCCCGACGGGCTCGTCCCCGAGCCGTTCCACACGCCCGACCAGATCTTCGACCGCCTCGCGGACGCGTCGCAGGGCGAGTTCGACCCGATCCTGACCGTGTGGCTGCTCACCGCGCACACCGTCGCGGCCGCGAACGACGTCGACCCGACCAAGTCCGGCCTGCCGTTCGACTCCACCCCCGAGCTCTGGGACACGCAGTTCTTCCTCGAGACGCAGCTGCGCGGGACGAGCTTCCCTGGGTCTGGGGGGAACCAGGGCGAGGTCGAGAGTCCGCTTGCGGGGGAGATTCGCCTGCAGAGCGACCACACGATCGCGCGCGACTCGCGCACGGCGTGCGAGTGGCAGTCGTTTGTCGACAACCAGCCGAAGGCGCAGCAGATGTTCCAGTTCGTGTTCCACGACCTGTCGATCTTCGGCCAGGACATCAACTCGCTCGTCGACTGCACGGAAGTCGTACGTCGCATACCCCTGTCGATTCGTTACGGCCACTAATCAACACGTGTGCAGGTTCCCATCCCCGCGGCCCCGCAGGGCCACACGCACTTCCCCGCCGGCTTGAGCAACGCTGACATCGAGCAGGCTGTGAGCACACTTAGGGCACACGCGATCTATACCTCCCTACTGACACATTCGCCCTACAGTGCGCGGAGACTCCCTTCCCGACCTTCCCCACCGACCCCGGACCGAAGACCGCCGTCGCCCCCGTGTAAGTCCTCAAAGCTGATCTGCGTATATACGCGATCTTACGAGTTTTTTCCACAGCCCCAAGCCCCCTCCGGCCAGGAAGTAAGGAATGGCGCTTCATACGGTTCTCGGTTATGGTTGCTCGGGGTGACGCCTCGTAGTTGATCTTATTGGCTTTCACTTGCTGGATGGTTTTGTGCATGGGTGTGAGCTTCGGATAGAGCTTCAATAAATGCAAGCTTGAACGTGTTCAACGAGAGGTTGCAACCAGTAATTTTCGTTAGCTATGCGAGCACTGGCTCGGTCCACTAACCGTCCCCCGAGGTCAATACTCAGGTCCTCTAGGGCTAGCTGCGGTGAAGGCGTATGTAGGTCACTCGGCAATTCGCTGAGCGGTATCTTGACCATTATAGATAAACGGACCAACGCTCTACTTGGGACATCGCGCGACCATGAAGAATATTAGGTGCGTACATCCTCATGAGATTGCCTTGAATTCTCTCAGACGTTGATGTTAGTCGTCAATAGTACTTGAGGATGATCACAACTTGCAGCCAGCGCGCCATCAGCGACCCATCGGACAAGCTCGTTGCGTGCGGTGCTATCGCGCAGGGTTTCCTGTGCGTCCTAGGGTCGAAATATCTCGCGGGTCAGTCGCGGGACAAGGCACAGGGAACGTCCCTCCGTGCGCCGCCATGGTCGTGGGCTACTATCGAAGGGAGGGTCCGGATGGTGGATAGCATGTGGCCCCGGACGCAATCGGAAATGGGGGCGGAGACGGAGAAACGAGGTGAGGGTGATCGGAGGTTCCGCATGGACAGGCGGAATGCATTTCAAGGGTCGCCATTGGAAGAAATTGAGCTCGTCTAGACACTGTAGATACTGCGTTATATCTTACAACTACCATTTCAGTCATTGCATGACAGACTCCATAGTAGATACGAGTACAACTAGTGTACAGAAACACAACAATACGCATTTACGACATTCACAGGCATCATTGTTTATATACGCCTCCCTGGATACTACCTCACAACTTCGCCTTGATGCTCTTGTACGTGTCCACAGCGCACTCTCCCAGGCTCCGGTACGGCTTCAGCTGCAACACCTTCACCGTGCTCGACGAATCGACGAACGCGCCCGGGAACGAGAACGGTGGCGCGTTCGGGTTCCCGCGCACGACGCCCTCCAGGCCCGGCGCGGTCTCGTGCACCGCGTTGTCTGCGCACGCAATCGTATCAGCTCCATGCGAAGGCGGAATAAATCCAGCGCAGATACACACAAAGGTTCTGGTAAGTGTACGCGCCGGCATCGAGGAGGAGGCGCCTGCCGCCGGCCTCTTCCATCTTGAGCGCGGCAACGAACGCGTCCGCGACGTCGCGCACATCGACGAACTCCGATGCATAATCGTTCACCTTGTCGTCTTCGCGCGGGGTCGTGAGCTGCTGGAAGATGATCTTCGAGGACAGGTTGAGGTCTTCGACTTTCTTCCACTGCAGATAGAATGCGTGAGCGGCGGGCTACACATCAGCGACACAAAGACTTACGTCGTGGATAACTGGCTGCAGAGCAGTAGTGAATGTTGAGTACAGCAATTACGAAGGGGTTGTCAGTGTACTCACTCCGAAGATCTGTAAGATACTTCAGTAAGCAAACCCATCGTCGAGGAGGGTGCGCGCACAACGTACCCAAGCAGGAAGAATCCGCGTTGCGTCCCAGCCAATCTCGCTCTTGTGCTTCTCCACAAAGTCTACGATCGCGCGTTCGGCAAGCACCTTGCTCGCGCGGTACAACGCGAGGCCGCCTGCTTCGCCGCCCTTCTCCTTCGCGAGCGCGAGGTCCTTGTCTGCCCAGTCGTCCTATACACAAGCGCGATCGTCGTGAATATTCCGCACCCAATGGCTTCGCGCAAGTGATTGCAGCATACCGCGGTGTAGACATGGAAGATATCCTCGTGGCCAAGCATCGCCTGCGCGGACGACATATACACGAAGCGCCGCACGTTCTTGCTGTGAAAGCCCAATGCAGAGTCAGCTCACAACGCTTACGATACACGGTGCGACCTCAGTTGCTCACCCATGTTTGCGTGTGCTCTCGAGGAGGCCCACAACGCCATCTGTGTTCGGCCCGAAGATGTCTGGCCGACGGGGACGAGCGGTGAATATACGCCCGAGTAGACGGCGGAGAGACTTGATCGCACCCGAAGAGTTCGTGCTGTTGAGCTCAGCTACGCCAGCCTGCCATCGCGCACGGACGAGTCGTGAGCACAACCGGGAGGTACACAAAGACAAGGAAAGACAGAACGCACGACATGCACCACGGCGGCGATCGAGTCGTCGATCGCGCTATCGAATGCGTCGGGCTGGAGGCACACGAAAGGTGTCAGGTCGCCGTCCTCGGAAGCACAGTAGCAGTGGCGCGCGTACCTTGGAGATGTCTGGGACGATGACGGTCTTGAAGCTGTCCCCGTGCTCCTTGAAGACGGTGGCGACGTGCGCGGCCTTCGCCTCGGAGCGCACGGTGCCGCGGACGGCGTACCCGCTCTCGAGGAGCGCGCGCGCGATCCAGATGCCGCTGAATCCGCTCACCCCGGTCACAAGCACGGTCGCGGGAGGCTGTACACTAGGCATTCTCACTGGGCTTGTAGAGTGGTGTGGGAAGAGTCAGTGGCGAGGTGAGAATATACTCAAGGCGCAGTGGGGACTTGTCTGCGCTTCAAATAGGGCCCTCTGGGGTTCAGCTTGAGAGGATGATTAAGACGGCGTCCAGTGGGATTGTGCGGCGGATCCGGCCCCGAGGATTCTAAGATTCAGAACCTACCTCGGGGTGCGCGCGCGTCCCCGGGTTCCATCATCCTTCCATCCCGTGAGCGGTGTGACTTCGAGTGCCAGAAGACGCCGCGCGGGGAGCTGCTGCGATCTCCCGGACTATGCAAGAATGCCGCAGGAGTGAAGAATGAAAAATGAATTCCGGGAGGCCGAACGGAGGGAAGCAGGGGTGTGGGGGGGATCGCGAGAAACTCCCCTGAATCGACACGATCATAGGAAGGCCAAGCCTGAGACGCAATCACCCCCCGTGCGCGGGTCAGAGAGAACCACAAAGAACCTGATGAGCCCTGCACATTCCATCACATCTTGTGTTCTTTGAGGAGGCAGTACTTCTGCTCCACTCGCCGTCCCGCGCGAGCTGCGATCGCTAGGCAGGTACGTCCACGCCGTCCACGCACCACACATCTTACCTCCTGAATGTGGTAGTGGTCAGAATGCGGTAGTGGTCCGAATGTGGTAACGGTCAAGAAATACACGGAGGATTCCGGTATACTGTCAAGGTTCACGCAGACGGAAACACGACGCCTGGGCCACTCGCCACCCGGCGCCGCGCGCGCACCTCCAGCGGCTCCCTGATCACCGTCGCGCGCAGATTGCCCACACCCGCCCACCACCTTTCCTTATCGAACCCATCGCCGAGCTCGACGTCGAGCAGCAGAAACACACACGCGAGCACGAGCCGCGTCTGCTTGTACGCGAGCCGCTGCCCGACGCAGTTGAACGGGCCCGCGCCAAACGTTAGTAGCGCGCCCCTGTCCGCCTTCAAGTTCTCGCTGTTTGATTCTGCCGAAGGCAGCCAGCGCGCGGGGTTGAACGCGGCGGGCTCGGCGCCGAAGTTCTCTGCGGAGAGGTGCTGCGCGTAGATGGGCACGGAAACGACGGTGCCCCCAGGGAAGAGGACCCCGTCGATCAAGGCGCCCCCAGGGGGCACGACGCGCGAGAGCCCCGCGAAGACGGCCCCGAGGCGGAATGCTTCGTGGATGACGGCAGTGAGGATGGGGAGCGCGTCGAGCGCGTCTGTGGAGACGGGGGATGCGGTGAGCGGGGCATGGGCGGGGAAGGCTGCGCGGAGCTCGGTGCAGAGGGCGCGGTGCCAATGCGGGTTGGAGAGGATGAAGAAGAAGACGAGGGAGGTCATAGAACTGATTGTTTCGGTCGCTGTGTTTGCTGTGAGCAGCCTGTAATGCGTGCAATAGATATGAGACGTGACCTACCTGCGATGATGGCAGAGAGCGAGTCTGTTGCGAGCTCATCGAGGTTGGGCTGCTCTGCATCCTCAACCCAGTAGGAGAAGATGTCCTTGAACTGAATCTTCTCCGCTTGAAGCCGTCGCTCTGCTTGCTTCAAGGAGAATTCCTCAACCTGACGGAAGACGGAGGCGGGAAAGTGCTTCAATATGTGGAATAGCCATGGGAGGTGGCTGAAGCTGCGAGACGATAGTCAGGTTCCGAGCGAAGAGTTCGCCATACTGAGCGACTTACAATTCGAACGACGCGAGCGAGATCCTGGGTTTGTCGGCCAGTTCGTCTGGGTCGTCAGAAGCCAATAGGCTCTAAAGTCAAATTTGTGGATCAGTACACTAAGAAGTGCCGTTACCGCGCTACACGCACCATCTCCGTTCCGTTTCCGCCGAATGTGATCAGGGCCTACCGGGATACCTTAGTAAGGGTACAGTATGCAACACAGAGAACAGATACGCACTGCTGTGTCAAACGCCCACTGCGTAACACACCTGACGAAGTCCACCGAGCCCTTCGCCTCCGTGTCCCTCGCCAACCGATCGACGAAAGCTTGCGTAGTTCGGAAAAGCGGTTCGGTGTACTCCTGTATACTAATACATCCCTCGTCAGCATGTACGCTCTACTCGCCTGCCGACTCGGACGAGCGCGTACGTACGCTTCGTTAGACATGGCGCGATTCCACGGCCGACGCCGCATAGCGTGCCGGTCACGCTCTTTGATAAAGAAGAGGCCTTCGCCCTTGAGGTGCAGATCGTACGCTTCTGTCTTGTTGAAGCATTGCGCCGACTTGTGGATCGTGTACGCAGCGGTCTTCGAGTTGATCGAGATGCTGTTAGGGCCTACCAGAAAGCATCAACAAAGGTGAAGTGAGACGAAAACACGACGCAGCTGTCACCTGTGCGCACTACAGGTCCATACTGGTCATGCAGCTGGCAAAGGTAGAGATGTCGGTTGAGGCGAGCCGCGGTGTACGCCAAAGGTAGTTCGGTGACGCGGTTCAGGACTGGGCCAGGGAATTTATGTAGTGGATGCAAAGGCGAAATGCGGTAAACGATGAAGCATATCCAAACTGCAGCGAAGGTCAGTGTGATGAGGTACGCGGCATGCCAGAGTGTCGTGATGAGAGCCCATTCTGGCTGAAGGACGACAGCGTATAGGATGGCTACGGCGAGGTACAATGTCGCGAGGGCGGCGGCGGCTATGTCTCCTTGGACCATATGGCCTCGGAGAGCCACAAACGCGGCCTTTACCAAATAAATTAGTCGTGGCCTCATACAAGGAAACCAGACGCGACTTACCACCCCGCCCAGTAGTGCTACAGAAACGTCTGAGTTCATTGCAGCGTGGGAGCCGGATTGCGAGAGGAGTGAGCTATCCCCTTGGAACGGCGTAGCAAAAACCTTCAAAGTCAAGAAGCATGTTGCAGCGTCCGGCCTCAAGGCACTCGCGGAAAGGCTGAGCAGCACACGCTTTGATGCAATCCGTGCGAGAACATGGCCGTGCAAAAGAAGATGGCGAGCGTCTCGCGCGCCCGGCCGTAGGCCCGGACAGTAGGGGGATGCGGGTGCCAGGGGTCTTCGCAATAGAAGGAAGCCTCCCCGAAATGGATCAAGGAGGCGCCGTTGTGGCGTCTGTCATCAATGTTAACCTCGACCATCTCTTCCTTCCTTCGGAAATACCCACTCACTCCCTCACTCGGTCGGAATAGAGTTCTATGTATCAGGGCTTGCAGAACTCGCCGGCCGAAACAGAGCGTTTTTGTTCACGAACCTTCTCTGCCTCCACCATCATGATGAACAGAAGCTCGGCGCGCCCGCAATACATATCCGGGAGCGCTGTCTGTTGACGTTGCAACACTGGTGACCGAGCACGTCAACGTTCTCGTGTGAAGGTGAGTACCGCGCTGGTCTGGTTTTTTTCATCGGCCCTGTGATATCTGACAAAGATGGAAGATGCTACTCGGAGACCATGCGAATGATTTGCATATTGCCTCTTCCCTGTCAGTGGCGGACTGCTCTCTTTGCCACCAATGACTGCGGCCGCTTGAGATGGCACGAGCACCTGTAACACGCTAAACGATCATCTCATCATCCTATCGGCCGTGTAGACAGTGACACAGGCACCATACTGCCTTGCGCACCCACTCACTGTAACCGGGTACCAGTGCACGTTATCCGCGCCGTAGTGTCCGCCCGCCTTATATGTCGGGTCCTCTCAAGGCGCGGGAAGGACTCGCATCGATCAGAATTCCGTGCTCGAGTCTGCACGACATCGGCCATGGGTGCATCCGCTTCTCATTTTCCAGCGCCGACGCACCATGCTGCGCTGAACGTTCTGAACGCGACGCTCGGCGGGCGCGTGCACACTGCGGTGCCCTTTGCGCGCCCGTGCTTCTCCCTGGCTTCGCAAGGCGTTTTCGGGAACCAAGATGACGCTGCGTGTGCGCGCGTGACTGAGACGTACACGGACCGAGGTACGTTATAGTTTCTCATCCTCTTTTAAAGGTTGCAATGGATGCAATGTACTGACTCCTCGCGTGTAGACGCTATCACATCCGAATTCAGCGCGTACTTGAATGTATGCACGATCTCATCCTTGACGAGTACACTTTTGGAGCTTAATGACGAATACTTTATTAGAGCGGAGGAACCATATGCCAAGCGACAGGAGACCAGTGTCTGCTGGATGCTAACGGCCCGAACAATACTCAGGCCTTCCTTCCACCCCAGCAATGTAAACAAGGGAATTTGCCAAGCTACTACGTTCGTGTACTTTTAGCTAGTATGGAATTTACATGCTCACGAGACTGGTCTTCATACCAGATCGACGTACAAGACGCGACAGACGTCAGCGCGGCGTTCAGCTTCTCCCGGAGTACAGGTGTCCCGCTCTCTATCAAGAACACCGGGGTACGCCAAATGAATCCTCGGGGATGTGTGGCATACGTTTGCTAATCGACGGTCCTACGCATATAGCATGACTTCTTGAGTCGCAGCGCTGGTGTGGGCTCTTTGGCGCTTTGGGTAGGACTACTCATGCTGTCGACGTAGCATACCATTGCTGACTTTCAGCTTGTAGATGCATAACTTACAAGATGCATGCTTCTGTCCACTCAATCCGAGGAGGCATCGTCTGATTTCTGCCACAGATTTCGTTCAGTGCATCCTTTATACCTGTAGGGTGCAAGCATGCCGGCGCATCTGCTGTGACGTTCGGGGTACGTCGTTCCACCTGCCGTTAGCATTACAAATCTCGACGAGCCACTCGCTGCGCAGACTGGGGTGCTCACAAGAGATCTGAATACATTCGCGGACGCGCATAACGTCACCATCCCGGGAGGCGCAGACGATTCGATCGCCTTCGGAGGCGGGTATCTCTTGGTGAGCAGTTCTTCCCTACCCCGCACTCGTCGAGCTCCCATACTGAGTCTCCACGCTCACAGGGCGGCGGACACAGGTAAGATCGCGCAGAATTCACAGTGCATATGCACACCCACTGACCGCCTTGACATCTGCAGCGCCTTCTCCAACGCATTCGGACTTGCGGTCGACCAAGTGGTACGTCGTACCCTAGCATCGCAGCACCGGGTCCCACGCTGAACCTACCACGCAGCTCCAGTTCGAAGTCGTCACACCCGACGGCGTGCACCGGCTCGCGAACGCATGCACGAACTCGGACCTGTTCTTCGCGCTGCGCGGCGGGGGCGGCGGCACGTTCGGTGTTGTCCTGCGCGTGACGATGCGGGCGCTCCCGCAGCTCGACTTCCCTGTGTCAGCACCTCTCCCACCTGTGTCGCTGTGGTGGTGCTCATGTGCTCTTGGGGGTGTATGCGCGCAGGATCGTGACGGCGTTCAAGGAGAAGCCGTCGGTGGAGCTGCAGACGAAGTATGTGGAATTCTTGGTGGATAACGCTCTCCCGCTCGCGTCGAAAGGTGCGTCCCGCTCTCAAAATTGTCGTAGCCCTTACTCATGAATCATGGGCTACAGGTTGGGGCGGGTACATCGAGGCACGTTTCCATCCTGCCTTCACTCCAAGGTCTCAACGCTGATCATGCGCGCGCATGCACACAGCCGGGCCTCGGCCTGACGTTCGTGAACCCCTTCGTGAGCATGGCTGACGCCGCGGACACGATGGCAGACCTGCAACAGCTCGTCGAGACCGAGCTCAACGGGACCTTCCTCCTCCAGCGCGAGACGTCCTACCTCTCGTTCTACCAGCAGTTCGTCGCTCCCACAACTCTCGTGCGTCTTCCTACCATATCCTCTCCCTCGTCTTGTTGCCCTAACCTCGCTTGTCGCAGCCGGACAACGCGCCGTCCGCGCTGTCGTCGCGCCTGATCCCCGCGTCGGTGTTCAACGCGTCCGCCTCGCGCGCGGCGCTGAGCGACGCACTCGTCGCGGCGGCCCAGCGGCACACGATCACGCTCCTCTTCTCCGTCGCGCCGCACTTCTTCAAGGGCGGCGATGAGCAAACGAGCGTCAGCCCCGCATGGCGCTCGGCGCTTTGGCATGTGCGTTTCTCGTCTCTCGCAGTCACTTCTCCGTAACCTGTCCCGCTTATACGTTTGTATGTGCGCCAGGTGATCTATATCGACTACTGGGCGTACAACACGACGGTGGCAGAACGCGCGCAGATCTACCAGGGCCTGGAGGACGACGCGCAGGCGCTCCGGGACATCGCGCCCCACTCGGGGGTCTACTGGGTGCGTCCGACCTCGGGTCTTAGCTGACCCTTGAGCCCAGGCTGACATGGCGCTGCAGAACGAGGCGTCTGTGTTCGAGCCCGACTACGCGGAGGCTTTCTGGGGCGCGAACTACGAGCGGCTGCTCGCGATCAAGCGGAAGTAGTGCGTGGTCTTGGCTTTGCTGCGACGGGGTCCCGGGGGCGCTTGGCTGACGCGCCGTGCACAGCGATCCGGACCATCTGCTCGATTGCTGGAAGTGTGGTGAGTGGCAGATTTTTCTGGCGGTTGTTTCATCTTGCGGGATCGCTCACACATGACAATGCGGGATGGGATCGCAGTGGGCTGGAAGGGCGCGTCGGATGCGCGGTACAGTTGCCAGCAACGGCTGGATGCATAGCGCATCGGACCACTGGCCGTTGGTATCTGACAGACTGTCTGAGCTGTCTTGAGGTTCGGGTTGTGAGTGAATTTACATAACTTATTGGGTGTTCACGGACGTCCAGTATGATGCATCTCCTCTACGTGTGCACGCCCTTGCCGGCATCCCGCTGCAATCGCATGGTTCGGGGTCTGCGTTCACAGCCCTAGCGCTGGAGCCTGCTGGAGCACGCCCGTCCAGGCCGAGCTCCACTGTTACACCGGATCGCGGAGCGGTATGATGAAAATGCAGTGAAGGAGGTATTACGCGAGGTGCGTTCGGGGTCTGTTGAGCATGAACGTTGTTGTCAAAAGCGGTCACTTTGCATGGGACGCCTGGCACGCAAAAGCGCCCGAGAAGAAGCAACAGCTGCGATGATGAACAGCCGTGGTTTTGCATCAGCGCAGACACGTCTTTTGTTAGGTTACAGGTAAGCCTCACGCAACGAACAGATTCTTGCACGACATATCATCCGCTCATGTGTCTGCTGCACTCCAGCTGAAAATGTTCATCTTCATGATATGATACCGGAAGCCTCGCAGATCCAGAACATCACTTATAGAGTGCACTCTACCGCTTCGACCAGGCACCCGCTCTGCTTCTCACCTGGGATATGAAAGCATGGACGACAGCCTGGTGCGGGCGACTCCGATCGGACAGAAGAGAACGCCCTCCATCCGGCCGCATCGGGAACTCGGCTCTACGTAAGGTCTCTGCGGCCGAACTGCGGGTGGTCCCCGCGTGTGCCCCGGTGTGGTTCACACATGGCACAGGTGACCGCCTGGCGCACCCGCGCGCGCATTAACGTCCCGTGTAGCAGGCACCTTCCCACCACCAGCGTGGTGGCCTTCGGGGCGGTCCAGGGATGGCGTTGTCGGTGTCGATGGGCGGCGGATCTGCAGCCAGAGCCGGCGTCCTTGTGGCGGTTGGCACGAAGGCTCGTTCAATGAATTGCCATCTCAATCCCATCGCAGAGTTGCGGAAACTGTGATCACGAACCACCGTCGTCAGTCCCCTGAGCCCGAGCGTGGGGCGCCTTGTCGTGCCTCGCTTACGACCAACGAGGTGAACGTTAATGCTGCAAGCGCGAAGGACACGGGACGCCCATCCTCCCTTCGCACCCCCACTCTAAGTCTGCCGCCGTGCGGCTGTATCCGGCGCCGCCTGGAGACGTACCGCGACCATGTCTAACACCACGGACCCCAGCGCCGCTGCTCAGGCCGCCGCCGCTGCCGCTTCTGCTCTCCAGCAGCTTTTGGAGCTGCACGACGATGCGCGGATCGTCGCGTATTGTGCCGGTCAGTACTGCTTGTGGCTTGCTTGGAAGGTGTAGATCGCATAGCTGATCCGCGGTGGATCCTAGTGGGCGCATACTCCTGGTTTCTTCTGGACTTCTGTGGGTGTACTTTCTTATCCCAGTCGTCCTTGCGAGAGTCTTGCTGAACGAGAGGGATGGGCTGTTAGTCCTGGTCCTGCCGTCTGAGGTCTGTTACACCCATTCTGCGCCTTTTGTTGGCAGCGAGCTGACCCGCCCGGTTTTCAGATCAAATACGTTTGGGTGAGTTCGCACTACGGGAAATCTCGGGAAACTAGAACCGGGACTCATCGCCAATGCAGACCACGAAGTGGAACTTGTCGAAGCTGCTCTTCGCATGGGCAAGTTCTCGTCTCAAGTTGGCGTGGGGCACAGTAGACTTACTTGGCCATAGGTTCGCATCTTCGGCTTCGTGCTCCTTACGGTCAACCTCGCGGTTACAATGACTGGGGGCCACTCGGTGAAGGTGAGTCCTGAGTCTCTCACAAAGTTGTATTGAGTTTTAACATCGTAATCGGCTACCTAGTTGTAAGCATCTGTGCTTGTCCCTCGGCCTGTTCTCGGAAGTGTCTAACCGTCACATACCTAGCTGCGAATTCTACTTCTACTGGGAAGGGACAGCGGGCTCGCTCATGCTATACTCCGTTGAGAGTAAGCCTCAGTTCTTACCCCGATTGCGTACCTGCCGCACAGAGGCTAATGCAATCGTCCACTGCAGTCATCTTGCAGCTCCGAATCTACGCCATGTACCACAAGAACAAGTGGCTCGCGATGTTCAATGCCGCCTTCTTCTTTGCCGAGATTTCGGTCATGCTCATCGTCTACAACTATGGCATCTCCGTCGGTACTAGTACGTCACTCCCCTCAGGCCCCTTCCTCTCCCCACTAGTCAATGACTAACATCGCGGCACAGCACTTGCGACACCCGAAGGGCTGACAGGATGCTATGGTATCACGACGAGCTACCTCTTCTCCATCTGGATCCCCGGTCTGGTGTTCGAGATGTGGCTCGTCCTGCTCGCTATTTACAAAGCCATCGAGCGCGCCCGCTCCGGCATTGTCGTCAACGGACATCGGCTCGACCTCCTTGCGCTTCTAATCCGCGACAAGTGCGTCTGTACATCGTTACTTTATGATGTCTCCGCGCTGACAATTTCGTGTTTGCTTTCGCCTGGTACAGCGTCATCTATTTCGTAGTGTAAGTCCCGGATCAGGAACGGTCGCCCCCATTGCGCTCATGAACACGTGTCTGTCATATAGGATTGCCCTTGGCCTGCTCACGAATACAATCATGTGGTTCGCCGCGCCGGACGGGCTCGCGGCTTCTGCAGTCTCGTAAGTTCCCCCTCTTCTTCTTTCACACCGCCATTGTGCTCACCCGCGCCCCGCACAAACAGGATGTCGCACGCGTCTATGATCGTCTCCGGCACGCGGCTCCTGCTCAACCTCTTCGAGGCCTTCCACCAGCGCGTGCAGCGCTCGCTCGGCGTGACGACCTCCGGGGCGTTCGACACGCAGGCGACAGAAAACGTGTCGACGCTCCCGACGTTCCGCGCCGCGAAGCGCGACCTCTCTTCGTCCCGTCGCACGCGCCCGGGCTGGACGGACACGTCCGTGCTCACGGGCACGGATTGGACGTCTGGGACGGACACCACGGAGAGCACGTATGCAAATGAGCCCGACGGGGAGGTCGAGGGGTGGCGGCAGCGGAGGCAGGAGGTGTATAGGCTGGAGAATCTGTATGGGCCGCATGATGTCGCGGGGTCGAAGACTACTCGTGGTTTTGGGGAGGCGATGTGAGCCGGATTTGTTGTATGATCGTGGCGATGTACATGTACGCACTGACGTCTTTGTATGTGCGTTGTATGTGTATACCTTATCATTATTCCTTTACGAGTTGCCGCTCCGCGTCATGTGTTGAAACTCGCAGGAGTTTCGAGACCAAAGATACTGTAAATTCCTCTGAGGCTTCAAGCTTCAGGCCCAGCGGGCTCAAGTTTCTAGACATGCTCAACGTCTGTGGCCACTGGCAGCTACTGCAGTTGTTCCAAGTCCAATCACTGATCCGGAAGATACATACAATATGGGACAGAACCTATACAATACAACATCGAGACCAACACACAGCACACACACACACACTATATACAACACCATCCAACTGTCCCTCACTCCACATCGTCCCGCGCCCTATTGATAAGCTCTCTCGCCGCCGCCGAGCGCGCTGTGATCTTCACCTGGAACGGCGCCGGATGGCTCGTCACCCCCGACGACCACAGCATCTTCGGCCTTATCGGCTCCCCGTCCTCCCCAACGGGCATCGCGATGTCAAACACTGCGAGGATGCTCGCAAGCGTGCAGAACAGCGACGCGTGCGCGACCGCCTCGCCGGGGCACGCCCGTCGCCCGAAACCGAACGCAAAGGCCGAGCTGTCGGGGGCGTTCTCGGGCGGGAGGAAGCGCGCGGGGTGGAACGCGTCGGGGTCGGTGTAGCGGGTGGGGTCGTGCAGCGCGGCCCTGTGTGCGCAGTCAGTGGAGAGTGACGAGGGAGGGGAGAGGGGGAAGGAGAGGCGTACCAGATGTTCGCAACGAGCGCGGTGCCTGCGGGGATGTGCCACTTGCGGTACACGTCGTCCTGCGTCACGGAGTGCGAGACTGACGGAGAACGTACACGTCAGTAACTTGGAGACAGGCCAGACGGAGATTAGGCATACCCATAGGCACGACGGGTCGCCAACGGAGAACCTCCTTGAGGACTGCTTCAACGTACGGCAGCGCGTCGCGGTCCTCGATGCGCGGGAGGCGGTCGCCGCCGACGACCGCGTCGATCTCCGCCTGGGCCTTTCTCTGTACGTCTGGGAAGAGCATCATGCAGAGCAGGAACGTCGACAGGGCCGCGACGGTCTGCGTGCACGGTCGCGGTCAGGCACGGGAATGTGGATTAGGAGTAAGGGGAGGAGTACGCACGGTGTCCGACTGGCCGGCGTAGAGCCCCGCGGCGACCCACTTGATGTCTTGGTCTGAGCTGCGCTCTTCCGGGGGCTCGTTCAGCAGGTCCGAGGTGAATGAGTGCGGAGCCGTGCCCGCATCCTGCGTGCGCGAGTAAGTCAGTATGAGTCTCTGAGCGAGCGGCGAAGATGCCAACGTACCACTTGTCGCTTCACCATCCCAAAAGGCGTGTCAATCATGGCCTTGATGAGCTTCTGCGTACGCATGCCGAGCTTCCTGAACCCTGCCCCAGGGAACCACGGCGGGAGGAAGCGCACTGCCGGAAGTGCGTTAGAAGCCCGCTCATAGCAGAAAGACTCGGAGCCGTGCAGAGAACGCACAGAAGGGTAGCGTGTCGACGAGGAAGACGCCGGGGAGCGCGGCGATCGCGAACATGCGCAGCGCGTCCTCGGTGTCCTTCACGATCTGCTTGAACTCGTTGTTCTCGTTCTGGTACCCGTACGCGATCTTCAGCGCGACGGTCCCCGCGGTCCTGCAAGTGCAAGCGGCGCGGTCAGCGAGGGCACTGTAGAGGCGCGCACGAGTACCTCGTACCGCCTGAAGTGCTGCACGTAGGCGTCGGGGGTATCAAGGAGCCACACGAGCTCGCGCGCGATCTCCTTCTCCATGAGCGGCCAGTACTCGCGCGTGACCTGCGTATTCAGGCCGACTTTGAGGAGGCGCCGGTAATTCTTGAAGCGTTCGTTGTACGGCATGAGCACGACCGTCTCGCCCCAACCCATCCTGCGCGTCGCGTCAGTACCAGATCCATGCCAAGGGGGAGGCGCACGCACAGGTCGGCAGCCATAGTGAGGTGGGGGCGGTTCGAGTAGATGGCCGAGCGCGCCTCGAAGAGGTCGACGATGGCCTGCGCAGAGTTGAGGAGGATGATTGGCTTGTTAAAGATGCGCATGGTGACGACGTCCCCTGCATCGAACACGAGCTCAATATTCGCGCACGCGCGCGAGGACATGGACAGCGCTACTGACCGTATATCTGACCCCAGCTGGTGAACTGCAGCCACTCCTGCTGCTGGGAAAGCTGGAAGAGGTTCCCGAAAAGCGGGATGGGCTTCGGACCTGGCGGGAACGCATTCTGCGAGAAAGCGCGACGCAGAGCAAGCGTGAGGATGGCGACGAACGAGACGAGCGCGGCGATGTCCACTGCGTGCCACTCCATGCTCGCGGCAGGCTCGATGGACGGAAGGACGAAGTGCAGGCGCGTGAGGGCGCGGAATATGGATAGCCGGATTGGGGGGATCGCGAGTCAGTGCCTCTGCCGCGCCGGGCTAGGGGAAGGTGTGTGACTGAGGACAGTGAGAGTCGCCGCCAGGTCGCCGCAGCAGATGGCGAACAGGAAGCTGATAGAGTTTCGGGCCAGGTAACCCCCGCGCTTCCTGTCGGCCCCGGTCATTCGACCGCAAGGACTAGCCAGGGAATCGATTCCGGACACATTGTCGTTGTTTCTGCATGTCACAGAAGAAATACGTACTCCCGTGCAATTGCACATCCTGTCATATCCAACCACATGGGCGCCCCCTTGGCTATGCGGGCGGTATCACAACGCGTTGTATCACTGTGTTCACACCCGTCAGGGATCCTCGCATGTGCTTGGGTGCGGGAACAGCATGGAGTTCACCCGTCGGCTAGCCGAAGTACTTCCAGTCGCGCGGTGTCATCTCACCACCACGAACTGGTACGTCCACACCTTTGCCGGAGAGCGGTCGCGGGAGTTACGTGCAGTACGGTCTCACCCGGATACCCTGAAAGTATGTTAGCACCGAGCATCCTGTCTTGAACGCACCGGTGACCGTTTGCGTTAACAATGATCCTGGGCCTGCTGACTCCGGGTCTACCTATGCCAACTTGAAGCTTGGAGATTTTGACGATAAGTCAGGTAAGCAAGCGTCGCCACATAGTATCCGAGAGTAGTATAAGCCGCTACTATGTAGCCACATTGAGTTTGAAGAACTCAGAGATAGAGAGAGAAAAAGCGGATTCGCACAAGTTGACCCGCAGGGAGCAGCATGCGAGCGCTTATCCGCCGGGGCTTGCCGAGGCGTTCAGTATCGAGCGCTTAACTGTTGGTGGTACTCAACCGCCTGTCCTTGTGCCACGACGTCGCTCCTGCGTAGACGGAGCACAACCTGGATTTTTACTTGGTTGCATTCTGGCCAAGTGAGATCATATCGTTGCGATGCAACTGACACCAGATGTATATCGGGTCCCTGTCCACCGCATGCTTCCAAAGTGAGCCTCAACAACCATCGTGGCACGCGCTATACCCCATTCAGGACTAACGCCTCGCAGTAACAGAAAAAGGCCCCGAATCGTCAGCAGGTCCCCCTGTTGATGGCGATATCACTTACAATCCTCCACGCACCGCCTGCGGGAGAAGCGCCCCGTTCTCTGCTCTGCGATGCCAACTGTCAGGTAGTCGCGCGAAGGTTGAGGATCAGGGGACGAACGGCGTCCGCGGGGTGCGAGAACACAGAAGGCCAAAAGAGGGTCTCTGCACCTTTGCAGCAGCGGATTCGCCTCAAATAGGTGTGCGTGCGACAATACATTCCTGGAGTGCGGCATATTATTGGACGGTAGGCAGTATGTGCTTCTGTCTCTCACAGCCAATCCGCAAGTCTGATCGTCTGTGCGTGATAGCACAGGGAGATACCCCGCAACGCCTGTGCGGCGTCGTATGCGTGCCCATCGCCCGTGCAGTCTCCTCCCGGGGCTACGCCACGTGAAGACGGGCAAACCTACTTGTCAAGCCGAGTGCTGTGCCACTAGTCTGGCAGCACTAGCCGGGGCGTCATGTTTTGCAAACTCGGCGAGCCGACAACACGACAGATACCCCACTGACACCAAAGCCTAATACACCCGGATGGCTGTACATCACTATACGACATCCCGCCGACTACGATCGGCAACAGAGCCCGCGGACACAACGTAATCTGCAGGGACGGAGGACCCCGGAACCCCGAGTCGCCGCCGCATGCGCAGTCCAGTGAGTTTTCGCGATGGTGCGTCGGAGCAAAGCACTGCGACTACCCGCCGAATCTGCACGTCGCCCACGCTCACCATCGGACCGCGCTGCTCATCTGATACCAAGCGGTTCTCTTCGCGCGCATGACTCCGCCTGACCACCCTCGCACCCAGATAGGCTCGCTGCTGCTTCCCGGCGCAACGCCCGTGCACCCGGTGCGCCATGCAAAGCCTACCGGACGGCGCGACGCCGATACCTTCCGCGCGCGAACCCAGACCCGCGCCGCGCCGCGGGGAAGGAAGCTTCGCCGCTGCGACCCCGGCCCCAGCACAGCTGTAGGCGTGCTGTATCCAGAATACAGTGCATGCTGTGCCACTTCACGCCGGTCATAGACCCCTCCCCGCCCTTCCTCAGGTCGGTCCCTCTACTTACTTACCCTTTCCCTACATTGCACCGCACCCGGCGAACACGATGGCCGCCCTCCTGACCGACGGCGCGGAGTACACGGCGCGCACGCAGACCGCGTTCACGCCGCCCGACGTCGACCTGCGCGCGCTGCGGCGCGCGATCCCGAACGAGGCGTTCCGCCGGAGCACGCGCCGCGCGCTCGTGGGCATCGCGCCCGTGGTGCTCGCGACGGTGCTCCTGGGGGTGTTTGGCTGGCACATCGACACGTTTGTGGCGTGGCTCGCGCTGCCGCGCGTGTGGGGGAGCGCATTGAGGTGGGCGTTGTGGGCCGTGTATTGGAACGCACAGGGGATCGCGTGGGCGGGGCTGTGGGCCGTCGGTGAGCTGCTCGCGCGTACACTGTCTATCTATACGTCCGAAAGCTGACCCTAGAGTCTCTACAGGACATGAAGTACTTCCGTTCCCCTGCACACAACACACTAGTACTGTACTAACGCCGCCCCTCCCCGCAGGCCGACCACGACAACCTCTCGCCCCTCAAGCCGCTGAACCACGCGCTCGGGCTCGCCTGCCACACCCTCATCTTCCTCCCCTACTTTTCGTGGCGGCTCACGCACATCCGGCACCACCGCACCGCGGGCAACCTCGACACGGAGGAGGTGTACGTGCCGCACGTGCGGTCCGCGTACGGGCTGCCGCCGCCCGCGGAGGCGACGAAGAGCGACTACCGCGAGGCGTTTGAGGAGACGCCCGTGTTCCGGCTGTGCCGGTTTGCGGTCATGCAGTTCTTGGGCCTGCGTGAGTGGTTTCCTCCGTTTCGACTTGGTGAGAGGGGTGCTGATGAGGGGGTGTAGATACGTACTTGACGTGAGTGTCGTTCTCTTGTCTCGCATTTCACGCTCGCTCAGTAGTGCACATTACCAGATGGAACACCATGGGCTCGAAACGCTACCCAAAAGGCGCGAACGTACGCCCCCCTCCTTTCACCTCCCCTTCCAACCTACTCACCTGACTTGTACTGTTGTACTGTAGCACTGGAACCCGTACTCGGGCCTATTCACGCAGGACGAGTACGCCGCCGTGCACGTCTCGAACGCGGCGATCCTCACGATGCTCGCCGCGCTCGGCGTCCTCGCGCGCTGCACGTCGTGGGCGTTCGTGGGCAGGTTCTACCTCGCGCCATTCCTCGTCACGAACCACTGGTGAGCTCTCTTTGCTCCACGGGTGCTTGTGCTGGGGCGAGGATGTGTGGCTGACGCGTTTGTCGGGCCGAAGGGTGATGACGATGACATTCGTACGTGTGCCGCGAGACTATGCAGCGTAGAGATCACGCTGACAGGGAGGGGAATCGGTAGTTGCAGCATTCGTGCCCGACGGTGCCGTTTTACCGCAGTACCGCGTGGAGCCGCACGCGCGGCGCGCTGTCCACCATCGACCGGGTCCGTGCCCGCACCCCCGCACTCCCACCCGTCCGAATACTGACGTGTGCGGACTTGCCTTGCAGCCGTTCCTCGGGTGGGTCGGGAAGTACATCTTCCTGGGCGTGAACCATTACCACACCACGCACCACCTCTTCGCAACCGTACGTCCCCTCTTCCCCACCCCTCCCCTCTCTCACCTCCCTTCACTAACTTCTCCCCTCACAGATCCCATTCTGTACGCCCCCCCTCTCTCCCTGTCTTTCACACGTCAGCTAACACCGAACCGCAGACAACCTGCCGATGGCCCACGCGGCGATCCGGCCACTCTTGGGGGACGCATACAACTACGACTCGACGGGGGTGCTGCGCGCGCTGTGGCGCTCGTTCGTGCACTGCCTGTTCGTGGAGGAGGACGGCGCGGTCGTGTTCTACAAGGACGCGACGGGCGGCGCGAAGCGCGCCGTCGACCCGAAAGCGGAGGCGGCGCTCGTCGCTGGACGCGGTGCCGGGGAGAAGGACGAGTTGGCTGATGAGTCGGACGCGGACGCGGTTGGTGCTGAGTAGATCGTCATGGGCGACAGGTCAATTTGCCTTTGCCTTTGTCTGCCAGGCCTTTTGGTTACGAGCCCGCGGGGCTGCTTCAGCGCTGGGGCGCTGACGGACTTCACGCGAATTCTGAGCTCTGGATACCTGCTCGTGCGTTTTTTGGGCCTCGAGCTATTGTCGTATTATCGTCGTGCGTTCTTGCTGTGTCATTTATTTTGTGTATTATAGACGTACTACCGGCTCCGACAAACATGTGTATATCTGACAACGGGCTGGTACAAGTCGCCGCGCTTCATGAGTTCATGTTATGACCCGCGCACGTTGAACACGGGGAGGTTTTACAGACATAATGCTGCCTTCGTCGCATAATTGGCAGTGGGAGGCTGCGGCGAGCGGCGAGCGCCACGAAGCTGAGGCAGTGCCGCTGGAAGAGAACACCGGCGCCTACGGTCCGTCTCCCTACCTACTCTTCACTCCGCCCGCGACGATTGGGTAAACTGCTCCCGTCTGGCCTCCTCCCATAGGGCGCGCTTCTGCGAATTCTGTTACCTGCACCAAGGAAGGCCATATGCGCCCCACCGTCAGCGAGCCCATACCTCGCTTCGGCTCCGGCCGGTCCTTCTTGGCCTTCGTGCTGGCCATCCGATCCCCTGCTGCAGCTACTCCACCGCACCGCACGAACACTAGGACATTCTGTCATTGGACGCGCTATAAGGTTCACCGAAGCCGCGACGGAAGCTAAGGAACGCGCCTCTCCCTCTCCCCGCGGCCGCCTCACAGTTGCTTCCATCTTATTCCATCTTCCATCTTGCGCCGCCGCGCCCGGCACTTGGCTCACAACATGCTTCACGTCTGCATCACCCGATCCATTGTATGCATGCATGGCCGCGACACCCCTCGCCCCGGCTCCATCGGGCACGGGTCCTCCGACGCCTCGCCGCCGCGGGGCCGCTCTCACAGCGGGCGAACTCTGGGACACGGGTGCTCTCACGGCAACGCGCGCGGGATCGTATTCTTGGCGGCCTTCCTTGTTCGTGTCGCGGGGTTTACCTCATACAACGCATCGCATCTGCATCCGTGTCCTTTGCAAACACAATTCGCGACTTCTGCATCGGCAATATCAGCCCTTTGCAGGGTGTAATGACTGCGGCATTCATTTCGATAGACCGCCGCCATCTTACTCTGCTCAGGGATTCGTGGAGCGATACCTCCACATGCGGAAGGTCGCACCACCGCTGCCCAGCGTCCTGCCACCGCCAGTTTCGCAGGGTCGGGCGTAACGACAACCTCCAGGCTAGTCCATTGCCCTCACTCGAGATGACTTACCACTCAAACTGGTCACCCGCACATAGCCTGCTGCGTAGAAGAATTTGGCACGTTAGGGAGACCATACCCGCATCGAATCGCGGTAAGGCTCCTGCAAGTGGCCCGGCGCCAGCGCCGGAGGAAAGCTGCCAGGTTTAGTATAGGGCGTGCCGATGCTCCAAGCTCCATCATGTCCATGAGCGCAAGAAACTCACGACGGTCTATCGATATGAATGCCGCCGGAACGCTATCATGCATCCAATATTCGCTGTCGCGCGAGTCTGCGGGGTCTTGTACAGCTACAGCGCGCGCCTGACATTGCGTGCATGCTTCGCTGGGCGCCGGCTGATCCCGCGGACGTCGCGCTAGAACACAGAACACCGGCCGAGCATCATCACCGCCCGCAGCGCTCGCTCGCAGTTGCAATGCTGGGCACCCGTGCCCGCACCGGCTCGTCGCGCTTAGCCGCCGCCGACCGCGCGACATGTGCGCGCGGGCCCCCTCTGACGTCCTGCCACATCACCTCATCCCGCCCTCAGCAGAAGAGGAAGCGGAAGACGGGCCGCGTGCAGGTTCACTTCGGAGGCGGTGCCTTCTCGCGAGCCTTACCACACAACCCACCTTGGGCAGGTATGTGCGTTGGGGTCGCTGCTGCAACACACCGCAAACATACTGATGTGTCACACAGTGCTACTCGGAGACTGTGCAGAGAAGCGGGCAGGGAAGGCAGACGCGGCCATCCATCTGATATCAGCGACTGTGGTCCGCGTTCAGACGTCCCTCCGAACGCGGCCGGCTTATAGCTGTAGAGGCTTGTATAGGGCGCGCACTAAGCCCCACGTTGACATATCTCGCCCCAAGGCCCCCAGTTCTTTCTGCAAATTAGCGCCATGTCGTCCACCGCGACCATGACATCCACATCCACATGTGCTGCAGATACCCGTAATCGAACACGCACACCGCGACCGCCAGTGGAGGCGCCCCTCCCGCCCCTAGTCCCGCCCCCATGGTACGCCTCCTTGCCCCCCATCCCCTTCAATCGAAAAAAAAGGAGAAACAGCGCTGACGAATTCGACTGTAACCGCAGGTCGCTCAAGGAGATCCGGGACCAGATCCCGCTCCATCTCTTCGAGCGCAACACGCCCAAAGCACTCGCGTACGCCGCGCGCGACCTCGCCCTCGCCGCCGCGCTCTTCGCCCTCGCGCGCCGCATAGACTGGCTGTGCGCGCACCCCGCGCTGCAGCCTTTTATGAACCCGATGTCGAGTGCGGTGCTGCGCGGCGCGTGCTGGCTCGCGTAGTGAGTGTTTGAGCGTTGGCTATGCGCGCGTTGTTGAGTGGTGCTGATGTGGAATTTGTAGTTGGTGGTTCCAGGGCCTGGTGTTCACGGGGATATGGGTCATCGGGCACGAAGTACGA
>MNAD01000329.1:0-11721 GCA_001895945.1 Trametes pubescens | reverse complement strand
CAGTCTTGTCTTTCTTTGAGGATGCTCGGCATGTGTGCCTGTTGGATAGATACAATATTTCATTTACTGTCTGCTTGAATCTAGTCCACCAGGATATATGCTTCTGACATTGATCACAGTCTGCCTTGGTGGGGTGGTCACACTTTCTGGGTGGTGGCTCTGGCAATGTCTCTGTGGGTGGGATTTTGTGATCTTCCTCTGCTATTTTCTGCTTGACACTCTCCATGGCCTTCTGGAAGTCTGAGTGTGGATCCATGATTTTTTCTTGAATTTCCTGGGGTGTGAGTGCATCTTTAATCCAGATCAACATCAGCATGTGCAGTGTCAGTCAACCCTGTTGTTCCACTGTCCCATAATATCCTGATGTTTTTCCGTACAGCCCTGGTCTATCCAGTCCCACCCCAAGAACATGCTTGATTACAATTGATGAGGAACGAAGAAATCATTCACTGCGTTTTACGACCTCGTAGGATAAGGTTGTGTAGAGAGTATACGAATGGCTATTACCGTGTACTTCAAGAAGCGGAGTAGTGTGTCCATTTCGGGGTTTGAAAACCTTAAAGTAGATCGGACTTCACGACGCGGTCACGAGGAGTTCATGTTTGGGACATACCTCCTCCTCCCAATGAAAACTTACTCGAATTGCCTGGCCTAGGTGAGAATGTGTGGTCTAGTTCAACCCCGACACATGCGCTCTCATCTAATGTGGAACTACGTTGTCCGTGGAGAGTCACTCCAGCCTGTACTAGGGTCGTGCCGGCCAGCTGCTTGACCTCAAGTATCTGACAATTGAGCCTCAAGGAGCCCTGGCCCTCCCCGCGCCCGAGTCTCCTCCGTACCACCATGCCAGAGCATCTCAGACCTGCCTCTCCGCCTCCCCGTCCGCTCGATCCTCGATATGACACGCTGTGTCTCTGCAGCGATTGCCGGCACGTCCATGCAGGCGGTCAGTGGCAAACAGCTGGCATCGAAAACAGCCACCAGATCGAAGCGCGACTTGCTCCAGCTAAGGCTATACAGCGCGGCAGAGGTCTTCCCGTGGCATCTCTACAATCTGGTCGAGGCCAAAGCGGTGTGCGAGGGCTTGGAGTACCTGCCCTTGCCAGCCATCTGCGAGGCAGGGCGGCACCACGGACTACGCATATAGCGACCGCACACAAGGATCCAGTAGCCCGTGTCGTCCCGCCAACCATCATCGAGGATGGAGGCCTCCCGCGTTCGGCTGCACACGCCCAGCGGTCCTTAGAAGGCGACAACATGCAGGATGCTGACCCTCACCGCTCAACCCATGCACACAGGGTATGCTAGTCGTGCTAGCCTCTCGGTCAAATATACGGCACTTACTAGCATATACAGGATTTGTCTCCACGCCCTCCGAGCGATATTGAAGATATGTACGGCCCGGCGCCACCGTCACCTGGTAGGTACATCCGTAACAGCCTATAACAGCTCTAGCTGACAGCGTCTTACTCGCAGGACCGACTGGTACACGCTCTCTGTCTCCAGGTCCTGCGCACGCAGATGCATCTGTGCTGGCCTCCCCGCCCCCGCGAGAGCGCCAGCTTGGCCTATTTGACGATCCGAACGACTTAGATGGTGTACAGCTTGCTCTCATGGATCTAGGCGATGCAGAACCTGAAGAAGATGCAGCACTAGATGGTATTATTCCTGGGTTGTCTGCCGATCAGCTCCGTTTGCCACATTCGCCCCCTCCCGATGTTTCCGCTGCAGCCATGCCTGTACTGCGCCGCGCAGGCGAAGACTTTGACGCTGACGACGAGCTCACGTACAACCTGGCGATCCCCGGGCTCTCACGGCCAGAACACCCCACGCGCGCACACTGCTGCACCCTGCCTGATCTCTCTGCGCCGTCTCTCACCCCACACTCTGTATACGTTGCCGCACATCCCCACTGGTTTGTTCGCATCATTGTCCTCCTTGGGGTATTCCTGAACACCCATCACCGTGTTACTTTCCGCGCTGTGGGTCTTATCCTGTTCACCGTCCGAGCTGTGTTCATTGGCCTCGGCCTCATCACACGCGATGACACGATGCCCCAGACTCTCACCACCGCTTTGAAGCATCTCCATCTCACTGACAAGTTTCATATCCTCATCGAGTGCACACGCTGTCGACGACTCTTTCGCCCGGATATCAACAATTACCGGATACAGTGCTTCCAGTGCAACATCCCGCTTTTCAACATCTCCACGCAACCATTGCTCTTGCGTTCATGGAAAGGCCCGCCACCCACACCAATCCCCAAGACTGTCGCTCCACTCTGCCTCCTTTTGGTGGCAATGCTGTATCTCATCGCACAGCCTGGACTGGAGGTGCACTTCGACGCCTGGAAGACACGTCCGAGCCCGCCTCCTGGTGAGTACTGAACAATTCAAGACAGGCATCGGTGGAAAAAGATCCTTCGGCCGGATGGGGCACCTTTCTTTGGGCCCGATCACGGTGGTGAAATCCTCGTGCCAGTGATTTTGCACGCTGACTGGTGCGTCTCATTTTGCACAGCTGTGTTGCTATTCACCTCTCATATTATTATACATAGGTTCACTGTCGCTGCAAGCGTGTTTAGTGCCTCATACTCCAGCGGCGCTTTCTCCTTCTCATTTCCCACCCTGCCCCCTGTCCTTAGGTATGCACACCAAGGCTCGGGATGACCTTCAGCACCGGCATCGCTGATTGTAGTTTAGGTACCGTGTCGAGTACTTGATTCTCGCAGCTCTCACGGACGGACCCAAGGAACCTGACGCTGAGGAACTCCAATACTGGCTTGAGATCATCATCGATGACCTACTGATGCTGTACTACCTTGGCATCTTTGGCCCTACACCCTCCTGCAAGCAAGGTATGTGAGCATGCTTAACTACTCGCAAATTTAACTTAGTTTTTATAACCGACAGGCCGACGTTGCCGCGTTGTAGTCATCTGCTCGTGCACGGATCACCCTGCAATGTGTAAGTTGAGTGGGCTTGCCGACAAGAATCACAAGGAGGCTCCCTGTACGGCGGGTACAGCGAAGGGGAAAGATCTATTCAAGGACGAGTATCTACGGGGTGGTGAGTGCGATTCCTATCGCCAATGGCAGCACTGTGATACTAACGACTTGGGCAGGCTGTCCTCCACGCTCTTACGAGGAACATCGCCAGCTCGCCCTCGAATGGAAATCACTGGAGGGTAAGGAACGCAGCGAGCATTTCAAGGAGCATGGTTCGCGCTGGGCGGAGATCATGCGCTTACCCTACTACGACTGCATTCGCATGACGGTCATCGATCCGATGCACAACCTGCTGCTGGGTGCGTTTCTGTCATCTCATGCTGATGCAGTTTGTGATGTGTGTGCGTTCTCCCATAGGTGTCGTCAAGACTCAATGGTATTCAAGATGGATCAAGACCGGTGCCCTGCGGCCCGACACAAAGGCAGGAACTGTACGGGAGCTCAGCATGATGCATGAGTTCCTCGCAGAGGTAAGTTGTGCTTCCTTGTGCGTCACCGTGCCCGCTTATAGTGCACAGTTTAAAGTTCCTGGATGGGTTGGACGGCTCCCCATGCGCGTGGGGGAGCTGGCCGGAGGATCACTTACAGCGGACGAGTACAGGCATCTGATGGTCGGTCCGGGATGCATCATAGTATGTATAGGATGGTTAGTTGACATCTTCCTGCACTAAATCTATCTCTTTGTACACAGCTACCGCTCATCTGGTCGCACCATCTGCCGGAGATGCAAAAGGAGCACGCAATCGCTATGAAGAAGCACCAAGCGATCGAACAACGTTACAAATCTGCCACAGAGAAGTATGAGGCTGAACTGACCTCTCTGTGTGCTCAAGTTGATTGCGCCGAGGCGGCGCAGTTGCCTAAACTCGAGAAGAAGATCGCACTGTTGAAGAAGCAGCCTCCAATACCACCGCCTCCACCTCCGAAGCCACGAATGCAACAGGAGGAAATTCCTCTCATACTCAAGCTTGCGACCTCGCTCAAGTTGCTTCTCGCGCCAACAACTACAGCAGCCGAACGATCCCGCGGTGCAACATTACTGCATGACTACCTCGTAGGGTACAAGGAGGTATGTACATAACAGTCTCCCCTCGTGCTTAGGAATCGTTGATGTCGCTCGTATATCAGGTCTATGGTGTGGAGGCGATGATGCCTAACCACCATTTCGCTTCGCATATCCTGGAGGAGATCGAGGAGTTTGGCTCAATCTACGAGATTTGGGCATTCCTTGCAGAGCGCCTGAACAAGACACTCAAAGCGACCAACCTCAATAATCGTCACGGTGGACAGCAAGAAGTTACGATGATGCGTGCATACTACCGCAACCTAGCGGTGCGTTCAATGGTACGTCAACCCTAATCCGCCGTCAATGCGCTCACTTGCATGACTGCCAGGTGGAGAACCTGGCGCAAGGAACGCCCGAGGATGCTCAACACATAGATGCCCTCACTACGACCACTATCGCTCAACGATTCATGCACCAACCACGTGAAGCCCGTGGGACGTTTGAGAATTTGTCGACAAGCCGTCAAGAGTTTAGCGATATACAAGAGGATGGTGCATTTGCGGTACCATCAACACATACATCTAATGCAGAGCTCGCATAAGCACTTCTCGGGTCACGATCAGTGCGCATTGGGGGAAAGGCTGCACATCCGGTGTTTATTCCTGCCCCCCTTTGCGCACACATCCTCGACTTCTACAACCGTCAGGCCAGCATGTGCACGCCTGGACAGGCAGGAGGACCACCAAAGATCTATCATAGCCACGATCGTACCGCACCGCGGGGTGCTATGTTCCTGGATACTGCGGCTCACCTGCTCACGCACATCGTTATCAACGGCCGCCGAATCACACCATGCAGTGCGTCCGCAATTGTCAAGGTCCGTCTCCCTTCAATGCCGGATCTCGCCGGGGACGTTGTACGGCTCTTCTATCACGAGCAGCCTGGACATGCTGCACCACAGATCTTCGCCGAGATGATGTGGATGGAGGCCCGGCCAGCCTCGGAAGTTGCGGGAAACCCGTGGCAAGATTAGTACGTCGTACTTAGGATGTGCATATTCACATTGCTGACGCGCACAGCCCGGAGTTGGAGGTCAAGTTTTGGAAATTCAAGCATTATCAGCCACATGACACTCCTGGAATTGGGCCCCCTCCAATCATTCCCGTCGATACCATTCAATGCCAGCTAGCACGCGGTATATGTGCAATCACGAAGCCGAAGCTATGGGTCACCACAACCCTGGAAAAAGTGTGTTATTATTGCAACTTCGAGCCATTTGCTTACACGCTGCTGGCCGCCATGCATAGGTCTCGATCTCGATGGAGCTGCTTGCGGAAGAGGTCGCGGACGCCGTTGAGGGCAACCCGTGACTTGTGCCGTAGGTTTGTGACATCACAATATTGTGTGTATATGCTGATGGGATTTACAGGGGTTTACTACAGTATCTTACATGCAATCGAATCATTCAGAAATCGTACAGCATCATGTAGGCAGTTACAGCAGAACACCGAGCAGCGGGAGAGGCGGGAAACCGAGATGGAGACAAGCGAGAAACCGAGGCATCGAAGCAGTGGCGGTCATAACAAAGTTGAGCAGTGAGAGCATTGATGGGGACGAAAGGCTGACAGGACAGGGGCCAGTAAATCGAGAGAATAGCAGTGCCGAAGCGATAGCAAGTACAGCGGCCGTGGGTATATTGGTATGTTGTCAGTTCCCTCCAGCAGCGCCATCGGGAGGATCAATAGGAGAGGCAGCTACTCCGAAGCCAGCGGGGTCGGGGTAGCTGAACCAGTCCCTCAAGAAGACCGCGTGCGTATCCTTGTCCTTGTGCGCGTCGTACCAAGCCTGATTGATGCCGAAGTTGTATGGAGAGAATTGCGGAGGCTTGTCTGACGTCCGGTCACTGCTCTTGATACGCGGTGTCATCGCGCGCGCGGACCTGATGTTGAGGGCTCTCCAGAACACCGCCCATAGTTCATGCAGGACCTTTGTCAACTGCTGTCCCGTGAGTATGGCACCCCTATCATCCGAGTCTACTGTGCTGCACTCACCGCCTCTGACCTCCAGTTTGGACGGATGACTTCAAAGAACACCATCTTACTGAGCTCGTCGTCTGTGCGGCCAACCATCCCCGCCTTCTGCGCCATGCGGCACTTCCATTCTATCTTACTCTCGATGTTTTCATCTTCCGGGCCGCTCGCATCGTCCGACATCATGTCTGGAACGAGCAACTCCAACGGATCAACACCGTATTCTGCTTGATACCCGGGAGCCGCAAGTTTTAAGTTCGCGCATTTCTGCAAGTGAGTGATAAGCTAGTCGATACTCTAGTATGGTTGCTCATCTAGATTTTACCTTCTTGCGTCGGTTGAGCCTGCGCGTCGCTCTTGCACCATCATCCAGGCGCGTTTGAACCTCGCTGTCGGTTTGGCCTCTGTAGTTCCTCTTGAAGCCCCGGAAAGTGACCTTCGCAAGCTCAAGGAGCAACAACGAGGTGAGTTTGACATCCGGCGCATTCATCCAGGCGGCGTGCGATGAGACATTTTTCTAGAAAGCGACAATGAGCAATAAAGCTTCTGTTCAAGTTTCCACCTGCAAACCACGCACCTTCAGATCCTGCATGGCAACTGCAGCAACACGGGTCAACAAGGTACGATTCACGGGGTGCTCCACCGATCCCTTGAAGTTGACGGGCATGCCGGGGAACAAGTCTTCGTCAGCATCAGAGCTCCACTCCGGCCACTCTACCTCTGTGGATAGCACACCGGTTGTTTGACGGAACGCAAGCCTGACGGCGACCTCCATGTATGCGGGTGAGTATATAAGTCCTCTTGGCGCAATCAAGGTACTCACCTGCATTTTTGTCAAACCGTTCTTCTGCAAAACACTGAGCTTGGCAGCGTTTATCTTCAGGATGTCCAAGGGGCCGGAGTCATCCTTCTCGGCGTTTGGATCAGGGCAGTATACGCCATCCGACCTCTCCTCCAGGCCTGCGGGAGTTCCGTTGTCGACCTGGCGAGCTCGGCGGTTCCCCGCAAGCCCTCCACGTGCAGCATAGGCCGCAGTCCGCCCGCCTCGCGCGTGTGGCACTGTCGCGACTGCCTGCGGCTGAGCAGTTCCGCCGTGAGCCTCCAGCGTCGAGATCCGTGCTTCGAGTTGATGACTTCGCTCTAGCAGCATGTGGTGATCATGAAGAACTAGCTGCGGGTCTATGGGGGCCGCGTCCGAGGCATGGTGTCCAGCAGGTACGAAGGTACCTCCAGAAGAGAGACGGCGGCGGTTGACCCTATAGTGGAGACTCTAGGTGAGTATATGCACATTTATATGGGTCTATTATGTCACTCACCGGGCTACGTCTTGCTCCAAAGAATCATCCGGTCGGGTCCTCCGTCTCTCTTCGCCGGCGTGCTTGCGCCCGTCAAGAGTGCATGTAAGTCGATGTATGCGATTGCCAGGGTCGCATAGGGCTGCTGACCTCATCCGCTCTCTCAATATAGCGTACTCCTCCTCACCCATCGAGTCATCATCACTGTACATATTACCTTGCGGCGCTTGGAGGCCAGATGGCGGAACAGCGCGCGGGGGATATCCAGCCGCAGCGCCGCTACTTCCCCGGCCACTATCCGAGGGACTCTGTCTTGCCGCCACAAGGAGAGTGGTGCGCCTGCCGTCCCCGAGGTTGGGCCACCTCTCGCGGATGGTGGGGTCGGTTATCTCTGGTGGGCAGGCGTCCATACGAGAAGTTGCGGGCGGTGTATGTGCAGGCGGGGAGGCCGTGGACCGGGGTCGCGCGGCGCGCTTTGGTATTGTTTGTATCAGCTGTCACTCTGTTCGAATAGACGCATATGCTCGATTTATTCCAGCAGTGATCATACACGATATTCTCGTATGGACTGTCTAGGTGTACACAGACGATCTCGAGCAACTTCTGCCTGGGAACGGATTGTCTAGTCCAAGTGCAAGTTTCTGGCCGATTCCTTGTAAGTTGCGATACCTGGCATCTGGTCCCACATGGACTCTCCTATATGTTCAAGCTCCGACTCTACGTGTGAATAGCGTCTATTTCCGGGCAGTTAACCCGCGAGTTAGAGCTCCTAAAACGCGGTGATTGCTTATGGGGTGAGCTTCCTGCCAACTTGCGTCACATGAAATGATGCCTGTGGGAAATATTTTAAAACTCCGCTAATCGGCCATTAGTTTCAAGATAGGCGCCACATACATCCTTCACTTACAAATCCTGGGTTAGGGTTCCCCTCCATTAGGAATTTTAGGGTTAGACACTAGATCACTGAACACAGCCACTCTGACCATCTCGTAGTCAGACTCTAATGCACCCCAGTGGGCGCCTGTCTAACCCTAGACTGCACCGCATAGCTGCTGCTTTGTTCATGCTCAAGTACAGACTATAGAGTGAATTCAACAGACCTATAACACACTATGTGGCATAGTATGACAGTGTTACATTATTTATAATGTACTAGCAGTGGCAAAGGAATTATGATGATTCCTGCTACAAAATAACACCAATTGACTATCATTAAAGGTCTCCTGTGCACACATAGGACACAATATGGTGCCATAACGGCTGACCTTCCTGTCTTGTATTGAGGGTAGTCACTGGGGTGACTGACACTGTAGATTTGTGCATTCTAGCCTGAATAAGGAGGGTAAAGCTGGAGTATTTTCTGCTTTTATAGTCCAGTTTGACACATGGAAACCATGATAGCACCATGCAATAGAGCTCATTGAGAGCTTCCTGATGATATATTATATGTGCCATTTGGATAGGAACTGAGGATACTGCAGGGAACTTACTGCCCAAAAGTGGCTGGTTTCAAGATATCTTTCCAAGTACCATTAAAGCTAGTAGCTGGGCCAGTGTGAACTACTAGCGCCCATCGGACTTCACCAAATCGCGCTCTAGGCGCTTATTCACGTACAGGATGAGGCCTTGTGAAGCCCTCTTTAAATAACAATGATTGGCCATTTGTGCGCTACTGGACTAATTTTAACCCTCAAAATCAATTCCATTGTATAGATCTCAGCGAGCTGATTCCAATGATATATATATGAGGATTATTCACTACCTTTTCACAGCTCTAATGAGAATTACTACTTTTGTGCTGTTGGAGGACTACATCATGTCATAGTACTGTGGCAATACCAAATTATAATCCTACCCTGTTCACTGAGTCTGTCACAGGAAAACCAATGTGGACACCATTAAAACTGAACAAGATATGAATATAATCATCTGCCATTACCTTTTCCTAGCACTATGGTAATGTATGACATCTGTTTGTATGGTAAACCACCACTATAACACCACTATTGAACAGAGATCAAAGATCTGAATCCAGTGGTATATAATCCTTGGGCATCTGATGAATATGTCGGGCTACAGGTGCCCATAGTGAATTGTAGCACTAATAGAATTGTACTTGCCCCATATCTTATTCTATTGGGATGATATACTTGATTGCTTTGCACAGATGGATTCCCCTTGTCAGTAGCTTCCTGGTGATATATCAATGATGTTATTTGGACCAGTGGAAGCGGAGATATTGACATTTTTGTGTTTGGAGCCAAACAAGACCAAAGTAAATGGCACAACGATGCAGATCTGCGTCATTGTGCCACTGGCTTTGGCCTTGATTGTTTTCAGCCACAGCTGAGCAAAGAATGCTCATTGATGGTCCAATAGATGCTCAAGCATACTACTATTATATATCACCGGAAAGCTACTGATGAGGAAAGTCCAATGGGGTTGTTTGTATGTCATTCTGAGCACCTCTGTGGGTGCTACACCGCTGAACATTGCGCGCGTTGATGCCAGGTGGTAGGGCAACCACCACTTTCCCACGATGCACCACCTGAAATCCACCAGCCCGGCAGCATGGTGAATTTCACGGCGAGAATATGTGGGCACCAAGTCGGTGGATTATGGTGATCCTAGTCAGCTTGGGTGAAACAGTTCGCCCTTGATCTCGACATATATGGTAGTAGTTAGCAGTATGATGTGCAGCAGGACTGGCACTGCCAGCGTGGTTTATGATAGGCCCCACTCGCAGCAGCTTGGGCTTTCGATTTTTGAGGTCACGCAGTTACAGTGCATTAGACAAGTTGTATTATACTATTCAGTAAGCGAACAAGTAGTAGAAAGAACGACAAGATGTATTTCAATATGAAGCTTAAGCGGTGTCCATACGCACAGTGGCGGCGACGTCGTCCATGGCACTGACCTCGATGTAGCCATCCATTTCCTCGTCATTCATATCAGGCTCCTCGTCATTCATATCGGGCTCCTCACCAACCGGCATGGGGCCGTTGGCATCGCCATCGCCCAGGATGTCGACGTCCCTGTTCTCCGGGTTTGCAGCGGAGCCCAGGGCACGGTCAAGCTCTTCATGAGTTGCTGCAGGGAAGCGACCGCCAGCAGCAGGGAAGCGCACGCCGTCTTCCCTGACCTTGTTCGAGGCCCACCTGTAAACCATATAAACCATTGTTACGGACGCAATAGAAATGATACATACTGGATCCACTTGGGGTTGTTGTATCAGTCGCCGCGACTCCTCATTTACGATGAGCTGTATAAGCCTGGATATGAAGGGTAGGAGTGCTGAAGGAAATGTTCCATTGGTCGGAAATACTGGCGAGTACTGAGGGACTCACCATTGGCCCACTGCTCGGCCTCCCCACACTGGCACCTGCCTAGCTGCCCCTCGAATGACCATTCACTGTGATCGGAACCTTGTATGGGCTTGAGAGACATTGTATGTGTACTGGTAGGCGGCACAGGTCCATTGGATGAGAATATAGAGCATGTATGTCTGCACAGATACTCACTGGCCACACGGGAGCTCAATCGGGGTTGAGATAGATGACTGCCAAAGACTCGCAACGAGGCGGCCAAATGGAAGCACCTAGACGAGCGCAAGACGCGGGCATTGTAATTGACGTACAGACAACAGAGTGCGAGTAGAGTATACAGTAGTATCGGTCTACACGAGCGCGAGGAAAGGCGTGTGGTGCACGCAAAGTCCGAATTCGACTGGCGCAGAGGGCTGCGAGGTGGAATTTACTGATGTTTGGCGCGCCACCCGCAGGCCTGGTGGTTTCCTCCAGCCACTGCCTTGAAAATCAGCTGGCTGCCGAGCGCCTGAAATCCACCTGGTGAGCCCTCCCTTTCCAGGTGTGATTTACATCGGAACTCCACTGACTACCCCTCCACCTTGATTCCCCCTGCGCATTGTTTAGCAGTGTACACGCCAAACAAACCCCCATAAGTGACATTGGGTCACAATCTGTCACTAATGGGGGCTTTTACATTGCAGAGAGTGATAGTGTAGACAAGTAAACACTACATACATCTGAACTCATCAGTATGTGGGCAGAGAGGGCCATGACTGGCAGGTCCGATTGATGACAATGAATTGTTATTAACATACTGGCAGTTGTACTTTGGTTGCACAACATGTATTCCTTGCATTGACTACTATTACTATGTAAACATTTTATTCCTGCATAATAGTATTGCCCGCATATCCTTGGCCCCCATCTATGATAAAATTGTGTGCTGTAACATTTTTTGTTGGAGTGTACCCTGTCAAAGGATTTAATGGCATTTTAAGCCTGCTTAGAGCCGCATCAGTGATCAATGCAGAATTTGTTGGGTCAACAGTAAAACACTGATTTCTGTATCAATTTT
>MNAD01000325.1:0-12728 GCA_001895945.1 Trametes pubescens | reverse complement strand
GCACCCGGTCACCGATTGTAAAACACTGGTAATGGGCGTACCTTGTAATAGACCCCGTGCCACCGCAGTTCCCGGGCTTCCCGGGCTTGTAGAACACTGTAGGCGCCGTTTAGGCGCCGTTCGCCTTGTAAATGGGTCCTGGAAAGAGTGGGCACGTGGTCCGGGCTTGTAGAACACTGGGGAGCGGGCGTACCTTGTAATACGCACGGCACCGGGCGATTCCCGCCGATTGCCGGGCTTGTAGAACGATGTAGGCGCCGTTCGCGTTGTAGATAGGTACCAGAAAGAGTCGGCACGCGGTTCCGGCTTGTAGAACACTGGGGGGCGGGCGTACCTTGTAATAAACATAGCACCCGAGCGATCCCGATTCCCCGCCGATTCCCGAACTTGTAGAACGCTGTAGCTGCGCGTTGTAAATCGCCCCCAGAGCGCCCGGGCACCCGGTCACCGATTGTAAAACGGTGGAGAACGGCCCTGCCTTGTAATACGCACGGTATGCGGGCGATCGCCGCTGATTACCGGGCTTGTAGAACGCTGCAAGCGCGTTCGAGCTTGTAAATAGGTCCTGGAAAGAGTCAGCAATGTGTTCCTGGTTTGTAAAACGCGCAGCAATGGCGTACCTTTTGAAACGCCGGTGCCCGGCCTCATTGAGCGCATCCCGTGCCTGTAGATAGCTCCCGGGGCCGCACGGACGTCTCCTATAACGTCCGAACACGCGCTATGGGGTTGTAAATGCGGCGAAAAGCGCGCTTCTTGTGATATCCCAATATCTCCTTGTTTCCCGTGTTTATCGGGTTTGTAGAAGTGTGTTCCGCCTTGTAAATAGGTCCGCGACAGATCGGACACGTGGGGATGCTTGTAGTAAGGCCCGCGTTGGGCCCACGACGCACATACCTTGTAAGATAGATTTGAGACACGTGTGGCACCATAGACCACGGGCTAGAGCCGTAGAAAGCCGAAATATGGCAGCGCCTGTAGGAACCGGTATACCTTGTAATAGACTTCAATATATGCTCGCTTGGCATGTGGTTTGACTTGTCGTAACTCGAAGGCGTGGTTGTAGATATTCCGAAGGTCTCGGTCGCGGAGGCGATTCAGACAGTGGAATGACATCATTGGTGTTGAATGGCGCCCACGATCATCTTCCGCCTTCTTCGGAGTAACAAGAAGCGTGAGCGCTTATCCTTCCTGCTCTAGTACTCGTCTCGCTCTACGGCTCCTATTCGATCATGCCAGCTCAAGCTTATATATTTCTACATCTGCGCTATGTACCCGATCAGAGCAAACTACGCATGCCCCCGCTCAAGAGCCGGAATCGCCCACTCGTTCCTCGGTGGTCGCGCGACCCGCGCGCGCGTTAGGACCGCAGCCGGAAACCGGCATGGAGAACGCTTCCTGGTGGCCAAGTAGTTAACGATCACCGCTTCGTAGAGCTACCTGCAGGTACGTACCGCGATGTTGCTGCGCGCCCAACCCTCAACGTTGCGAATGAGAACCTCCCCAGGTGTGTTGAGGCACACTCCCATGACCGCGGCATTCATCAGCAACTCTTGAAGCTCCCTCCACACGGATGGGATGTCGCGCCCTTCGTCCGATTGCGCCGCCGAGGTTTGTGCAAACCAGAGATAGACGGTCGCCATCGTACTGATAGCGTCCATCTGTGACCTCCGCAGAAGATCGCCAAAGACGTCGCGGATGTCCGAGAGGCAGATGTCCCATTCGCGGACGTTCATCGCGCGCGCGTCCTCAACAGTGGAGGGTAGCGCGATCTAGTATACGGACAATGAGTCACATCAGCAGTGTACGGGTGAGCATGCGAGACGTACCACGCGCACGATGACCTCACCGCCGCCCTCCCGCAGCCCTTCAATGTGTAAGATGAACTCATTTTGCGAGTTCACGCGCGGCAGAGTCGTCGACAAGCTGGTATGCTCGAGCTTGAGCTGCGCCATCCCTCGCTCGGTGCCCGCCCTGTACTCTTCATCGCTCCCATCGTCATCCCAATCGCTCCAATCCTGGCCATTGTCCTCATCGGCGACCACCTCTCCTTGCGAATACACTCCCGGAGTAGTGGGCGAGACAGAAGCTGAGCTGGGATCGAGGTCGCTTTCGTGCATGGAGGTATGGGGGTCCATAGTGACTTGCAGCTCGAGGATAGGCCAGATCGGCGCATATCTCGACTCGCCGACACCCTGCATTCCCCGTGATTGTAAAATACTGCTCGCGCCTCTGCCGATTGTAATACTAGACGAGGTACTCATTGCAATGCACTGCAAATGGTGGCCGGACTTGTGATAACCTGCATATTGATTTTCCTTTGATTTCACACCGCGGCTTTGTATAATCATTCCGCGTCCATCCACGGTTTGTAAAACGCCATACAGCACTTTTTTATTGTCTGGCAGACCCACGTACTAGCGGCACAACACGCCTCCACAGATATCACAGCCCGGCACTCCACAGACGAGGACACCAAAGGGCTAGATGATGCATTATGGTCGAAATATGATAGGTAGCCTACACGTCCTCCTCCCCGCTCGAACCGCCATCGCCCAGTCCCTCCTCATCCGATTCTTCGTCGGGATTCAGCTGACTCGCAACGGCGCGTCGCTTGGAGAAGTCGCGTAGCCGTACCTTGCGCGCGTGTCGTTCGTAAGGGGCTAGCCAGTCGGGAAGCGGACCGAGAGTCTTGAGGTACTGAACCCACCATGATGCGGATCGACGTGCGAGCCCTTCCCACACCGCTGCCTGCTTCGCGGAATATGCGCGAAGGCCCCGTTCGATTGCCTTTGAGACGCTCCCACCACGTCGGTCTGCCTGCTCTCTCCACCAATTAGCCTTCCACCCACAGTATGCGATTACCCGCCGCATCTCCTCCAAAAGGAGCTGCTCTTCCTCCTCCCAGCGTTCCGCGCGGGCCTTGGTACGCGCCCATTCGACGCGCATACTTGCGGCGAACTCCTCCGCGCTGGCCGGGGTTGCGAAGTTGCGCGCGGTGGGGAGAGTCGATGAGGGGGCGAGCCAGATCCAGCTCACATCGTATCGTCCCTCGCTTGGAAAGTCATCTTGGTCTCGTCGCGGACCGCGGAGGTCGGTGTCCAGTAGCGGTTGATATGTATGAACCCAGTCGCCGTTCGGTTCGAGCACGAGCATGGCTACACGGGCGGCGCGATAACGCTCGACGGCGCGTTTGACTTTCGCATTGAAGCGGGCGTATACCTCGCGGCAGCGCGTCGACATGCGCTGCCCGTCACCGCTCCCGTTGCGCCGGGTGTAGTCGGTAACACCCGCGAGGATACGCCGGAGATGACGGATGTCATCCAGCGCGTCGGATAGCTGGGCGCGGCGGAGGCGACACTCTTTGTGAAGAAGAGGCTTGATTAGCTCCGTTGCACGGTGGGAGGATGGGAGTGATGATGGAAGCAGCAGGAGAGCGTTCTCAGCTTGCCATGCGGTGGTTCGGGCAGCGGGGGCAGAAGAAGGGGGCGCAGTGTCCTGAGCACGAAGTGGGGCGACTGTGGGCATATGGACGTCTTGAATTCCGCGCCACACCTCGATGCGCCGATAGAGAGATGTGCGCTTCGTCTGTTGCTCCGTGAGAGCATTTAGGCTACTGCCGTTCGATCCCCGAAGCCGAAGAGCGCGTCTAGGAGATGTTAGCGATAACGATCTGACCGCAAGTTGTCAGACTACTCACTGCTGCTCTTCGAGCTCCAGTCCGACTTGTAGGAACACCCCGGGCGTTACCTCATGTGCGGGAAGCTTCCCGCTCACGCTGTCCTCTGCATCCTCGAGGGCGTTCTCGTGTTTTGCAGCGGCAACAGCAGAGCTAGCTTACATTGGGACACGGACGCGTCAATTCAGGTGTGCCTGGCCATGATTATCGGTAAGATCACTTACTACTTTTGGGTTCCTCGTACGGATCGGGCCTCGATTGGTCCTCGTTCCACGCAGAGATCATGCCCTCCCACGTCGCGACGACATTCGGATCGAAAGTCGCCGAGTACTCGGTGAAAGCGCGCCCCTGCTCAATCCGCATGGCATGCGCTTCCTCCAAGGCCCGTAGCAGCCCAGAGCCTAATGGAAGAGAGTCTGTTATATATGTGCATGCACGAGTGACAACCGGGGCACTTACCAAAGCCAAGGAGCTTCGACCAGTTCCAGGAGCCCCAGTGCTCGTTCATTATCTCATGCCGCATACCGGGACTCATCTCGCGCGTGCTAGTGGCAAGGGGATTCATGTGACTCCACTGTGATTCGACGCCTTCGCCGTACGTTCGGCCAACCCATTTCAAGAAGTTGAAGGAAAAGCGGGAGTGATTTGGCCCGTGTACACGGATGTGCTCTTTCGGGATGCCGAATCGCACTTCGGGGATCTTCGCACGGTCGAGCTGCATCGTCTCGGGAAAGTTCTTCATCCGCTCCCAGAGATGGCGGTACCACTGGCATACAATGTCATACGAGATCATCAGCGCGAGGAGACAGCCGAGGACTGATGAGAGCATCAGATAGTCCATGTTTGCTTGCCTGAGAAGCTGTCAGCATCAGATCGACGCCCGGGAAATCCACTCCTACCGTTCACCGAGCTGGAGGTCGCCGGCGCCGTTAGGTCGGACCAGCGCGTGCCGTGCGCACAGGACAGCCCCAACACCAGATGCGAGATACCCTTCTTTGCGGATACCTGCCTTCTGGATGGCACTGTGCTCGACAGAACAGGTATTCTCCTGAGCAGTTGGCAGGCATTAGCGCTGTATCGTTAGTATTACCCCGCGATGCACTGATAGGTTTCACGTACATCTTGGCGATCGCCGCTGCGTGCGTCCAAGTGTTGCTGATAGCGCGTTTCCTCGACGTAGTAGCTCCATCCTGATGCGAGTTGAATGTCATCGAAGCCGCGATCTTTGCATCTTGCACGAAAATTCGCGTCCATCATCAAGAACAGCGTGTACATCCATCTAAATTTGTCTCATGAGTACCTGATGCAGACGCCGATGCTACGAAACGATACAGACCTGATGTGTGGGGGTGCCTTCAGCCAGTCGTCAGGTATGTTCTTGCCCGGATGTGGGCACGCCGGGCACTCCACGGCAAGGCCTCCGTCCTTAGTCTTGTCAACTCCTTCTGGATCGTGCGCGCGCCCCGAACGCTTCAAGGATACGAGGTGGCGCCACAGGCGAATGACGTGTGACAGCGCCTTATAGACGTTCTATAGACGCAGTGTCAAATCCTTGCTATAAGGGCAGATGGCAGCACCTACCGGTACATCACACCCGCCGGAGTTGTCGGTCAGTCGCTCGAGCGTCTTCGCGAAGTCGTAAAGGTTTGTTTTTCCCTGTAGGTTGAGCTCCTGGAACGTAGAGAGCACTTGGAACGTAAACACGGTCTCGGGACGGGACGTCGTAGCCGGGAACCATCCTTCACGGAAGAGCTGCCGCCATTGCCGGGTGAGGTCATTTTGGTCGTCTAGACATTCGCAGAATCGGACGCGGACAACTTGTATGCCGGTTATGTCCGCTACAATGACCCGCCGTGAGTTCTTGGACGGGTTGTCGCATGGCTTTCCTGCTACAGGATGGCCAAGTTGCACAGTTAACCCGAGATCGAGCAGTGTTGTGCGCACAAATCTCTCCCCTTCCCATACCTGTCGAATGGAGTAAAGGAGTATACATACAGCAGACTATTGTGAAGTCGTACCTCTGGTCTATGAAGAGGTAGAACAGCGTGATCCGCGAGGAGGCACCCTTTGCAAAGAAGGGGACGTCGACGGCAGTCTCTACAGCGTACGGTCGCCAAGTTGTTGCCACATGAATTGCACATAACGGTACCGTCTTCCATGGGGTCGTCGCAACCTTCGTAGCGCAATAGCTCGTCCAGGAAGTCATCCCTGAAAGGTAGCCATTCCCGGACCTTCGCCTAATGGTGACAGAGTGAGGCAGTGAATTTAATTAGTACCATGCCACGGGCGTACCGCAGCGCGCAGGTCAGTCCGGACGTGCTTCTTCGCGGCCACCTCATTTACCAATTCTTCATCATCCTCCATGAGAGGGTCCAATGCGACATCATTTCCGCTTTCCGGATCATATTGTGTCGAGACGGGCTCAGACGAGTCGGTGCTTGCGTTCGCGAGCGGGATACGCCTGAAGACCCACTCGGCGGGATTGACCGTTACCGACCTAGTATTGCTTTGTTGTGCCGCGCGACGGCCGTCTGAAGACGAGTAGACATGCTTATTTTCGATGGTGACCGGCTGCGGCGCCGCCGGAAGAATGTGAGAGTCGTTGCGAGGAGGAAGCCCAGTGGTACTGCCGCCGGCCGACGTCGCACCGACTTGCTGAGAATCGCTGGGCTGTATGTCCTTGAAGCGTGCTCGCTTGGGTTTTGATTGTGAAATGCGAGTTGACGAGCTTGTCCTTTTGGTTCCTTTGGTCATCGCTGCACCGGTGACCTAGACTGTGTGGTGTAATGGAGGGAAGTGAGGCAGAAGTGCGCGCAGCCCTAGTACTAAGTTGGACGAGTGAGCAGTGCCACACTGCCGCTGCCACTAGCCACTTGACGCCGGAACAAGCTCTGCCCTCCTCTCTCTCGACGCCAGCCTTCTCGATCTTTACTGTCTCAAATGAGTGATAGATGATATAAAAATGCAGTCAGAGTGTATATATTCCGTGATATCAAGTTTGCCAAATTAGCAAGTCGCGGTGCCGGTACTGTTACATTACTTCTCGGCGATGGGCACTTTAAGTGTATGCTTGGTACTGCTCGATCCTCCACCCACTACGCCGCTAATAAACATGCACTGTAGTTCCATTGGTATGGATTTGTTACGAAAGGAGGCCACAACTACTTCAGATATTTTCCGAATAGCGACCGGTGGCTTCGCCGACAGCCCTCAGCTGGGAGCTTCACTTAAGATCCCGGAAGGGATGGTACCTATACTATCCTATCCACCGAGTCCTGCCTGCCGTTTCAGTGCAGTATCGAGTCAATATTACTTTCTTGTTGGATTTTCTCGCATGCTCCGAGGTGTAGCTTTGTGTTTCTCACTTCCCACATAGCCCGCATTATTACAGGCTCTGGCTCGAATTCAGGGCACCCGCTGGTTCGCTCGAATTCACGGCAACCGCTAGTTCTCGCTTCCCATCGCCAGTAGAATCTTTTCTGATTATGTCGAGATACCTGCAGAGAACCCCGTGCTCGCGTTGGCCTGATCTTCCAGGAAATAGACATGGCACAAGAATTGAATGCAGAGCCGAAACCACCGAGTCCATGCTACCATACTAGTACTGTAGTGGCCGCGTACGAAACCATCGCGCCGGTGCAGAACCTCGCCGTTCGCCAAATATCGTACATCTCTATAGGCCTACAGACGTTCGCCGACCAGGAGACGCACACGGCCTTCCTCCTTCGCCAGGTTATAATGGTGCTCCGCTTGCGCACGCGTAATGAAGCCCTGGAAGCGGCGACCCTTGACGTCGACGTAATCCTCCATGTCCAACCACGAACACCATATGCCGACGCGGCGTCCTGCTGTAACCACATACCACTTCCCGCGATGAGAAGGGTCCGCAGGCTCAATATGTTCCACTAAAGCGACATGTTCAGTACTGAAACAGCGGGGTAATGGGGAACACTTACGTGCCGGATTCCAGGCTGCAACACGGCCGCCTCCCCGGACGGCGTTGGACGGCTCCGCAACGTTTTGCCCCGCCTCGCGTGCTGCCTGTGTGATAGTCGTGGGGTCAGCTTTCACGTAGACAGGTACATCAGTGTAGGTTACCGGCGAGGACGGAGAGATCGTTGCAGGCGCAACGGGGGCCGCAGCGCTACCGGGGGCCCGCCTTTCGTCCGGAGCGGAGGGCATGGCATTGATCGTGATCGGATTAGTTCCGCCCTTCACCTCTACATGCACGATGACTTGCGACGCCTGTGCATAACGACGCCTAGGTCGGCGGGGACGTGCTGCGGACTGCGTCGATGGGGAGGGGGAGGAGAACAGGAGCGAATCTGGTGGCGTCGGGGAACCGGCAATTGACATTTGATCGAGCTGCTCCAATAGATTGTCCCCGACGGCGCGCGAGTTTCCATACCCGTCGATGTGATCGCGCATCCTGCCAGACAAGATGTGTGAGTTACCGATGGTATGTCTTCTAGCTCGTAAACGGCGTACTGAGTAATAACGTACCTCTATAGTACGTGACCTCTTAACGATGCGAAAGGAGGACAGCGCAGGGGCACACGGTGTAGTACGTGGGGCGGGGCCGGAAGAGTGATGTTCGTCCTCTTAAATGCCCAGCCGCAAGGCGCAATCCGATAAGAACACCAGAAAAGGCATGGGATGGGCGGCCATATGGCTCCTCCTACCAAGGCCCTAGGCACGTCAGCGGCCGCCTACCGCGAATCGGACACCGAACATGTGCCCGTAACTTCTGAAATATCGGGCGACGTACTGTGCGAGCTCCCACACCTTCCTCCCACGCTGCTGCTTCTCATCATGGGTCGACCATCCTGGGCGAACAAAGAACAAACGGCCTGGTTGTGGTCCCGCCACGCCGAATTCCTCGAGGGCCGGGCCACACGCGCGGCAGCCCGGACGAAAGCAGCCGGGAGGTCTGAGCAGGAAGACAACCCCTTCTTCTCCAAGACCTGCCAGGCCTTCTTCGACGAGTTCGGGAAGCCGCCCCCGCCTGCGGAAGGCGAGGCTGTCGTGGGAGAGGATGGGAAGCCCGTAGATCCTGTTCAGATCCGCAGAAACGTGAGTAGAATAGATTATACATGACGACGGCGTACTTACAGCGATGTACAGCAAATATTTTGGTGGTACTACAACCGTGCACACCAGACCCAGAAGACCGCCGCCGGAACGAAGAAGTTCAAGCTCGCGCCGCTGAAGCAGAAGCCTCTCCAGCCGTACCAGGCGTACATGACTCTCTACAAGGAGAAGTTCATGCCGGTCATCGCGGACCGCTACGCTGAGTACAAAGACGCCCTCCCTGCTGGCGAGGAGCCTCAGAAATGGTGGCCGTTTTGTATGGCGGAGACGAAGAAGTTGCTGGAGGAGGAGACGGACGAGGTGAAGGCGCAGGTCGAGAAGGAGAGGAAGAGAAAGAAGGAGGACCTCGACTGGGACATCATTGTGAACGCCGAAGAAGACGATACCGTGATGACGTCTGCAGTGTTCAAGCAGGTGTTTGAAAGTCAGCAGTGAGCGCCGTTCATTATGCCATGAGCCACTCGACGTACTGATGCGAGCGTTACAGGATCATCGACAATCTTCCCAAGTCTCTCCAGCTCTTCATGAAGGCGTTGTACAAACAGACCGGATGGAGGGGCTCCGTTCTTGTGGGAGGGCCGCGTCCGGACACTGGCACACTGGCAACCCTATGGTAAGTAGAGCACACTGCGAGACGGGATAGGTACTCACTTCTTCTAGCGTCCATGAGGGTCGTACACACAACCTCGGAAACATCTGGCCGAAGGCGGCCGAGTCATGGGCCTCCATCGAGGATGCCTTCGACAAGTTTATTGCAGCCTGCTACCGTAAGCATTGAACCTCACCAATATGTACTGTGTCTAGTAGGGCTCACATTTGCGCAGCTCCGGGGGCAGCTGAGAAGTTGCACAACGCATATTTGGGGCACGATGAGGGCCTCGATACGGAGGAAGACGAGCCTCTCAGCAAGAAGACGAAGGGCCCAGCCGAGCCGGAAGCGACCGCTACAGCGGTAGCAAAAGCGACGCAGGACGGCGATCAGCCCATTACGACTACGGGCGACGTGAACGAGACGCACCCATCTCCCTCGTCGACGACCTCACCCGCTGTCTCTTCCGCTGAGCCCGGGAACGGCATGAACGGCGTCGCAAACGCCCCGGCCAAGGCCAGCTCTGCGACGGCTAGCTCCGCGACGGCGCCCGTCAAGGACTATGAGGACCTTCGCCAAGAACGCATCCGCGATGTGCAACGTCTGTTACAGGAGACCGTTGGACCGGTCACACTCTTCCAGAAGCGACCTAAGCCGCTGCGCAAGCCTCGCACGAAGCCCGCAGTGCCGCCCACAACCCGTGGCACACGCTCTCGCGCTGCCAAGGAAGCCGAGGCTGTTCCCGACGACGAGAGCACGTCCGCAGCCGCTCCTTCGTTGTCCTCAGGCGCCGCCAGTGCTGTACGCGTGGAGGAGGGCGGGGAGCCGTGCGGGAAGGGGAAGGCGGTCGAGCAGCTCACCGCAACGAAGGCGGGGGTGGTGTCCGGTGGGGTGACGGCGCAGGATGAGCCTGGCGCGGCATCGTCGTCGAGCACGGGAGCACGGCCCGTCCCGGAGAGCGCGTCGAGCGTGGAAGCGGGTCCCGTCGCAGCGAGCGCGGAAGCGCAGTCCGTCGCGGTGAGCACGTCGAGCACGGGAACGCACCCCGTCGCAGCGACCGCGGGAGCGCAGTCCGTCGCGGCGAGCACGTCGAGCACGGGCACGCACCCCGTCGCGGCGAGCGCATCGAAGCCTGGAGAGGGAGAGGGTCCCGACACGCGGAGCGGCAGAGGGCAGACCGTTGTGTCGAGCCTGGTGCGCGAGCGTGGGGATATGGACAAGAGCGCTGAGGTCGATAAGAGGTTGAGCGACGGCAAGGAGGGAGCGGAGGGGGATGTGAGCGGGCAGAGCACTAACCTGGGCGACGTGCCGATGGATACCAGGGGAACCATCGACTCTCCAAGCCTCCCGCCGTGGATGGATGACGCGTTGCAGTACTTCCGTTTCGTTGACGGGGGTGACGGCTGGACGCAGCTCTTGGAGGAGTGGCAGGCCTTCGAGGCCTCTTTAGGCTATCCTGACGGCGGGGTAAGTCATTCCGGAGTGTTTCAAACGAAAGATGAATCGCTCACCGCACTTTAGAACCGCCAAAACTGGCTACTCTCCAAGGGACGTCCTGAAGAGATTCCGCTGTGGACGAAGAACGCTCGTGATTACGAGAAGCTGCCCAAAATCAAGTCGGTCAGCCAGTTTGCCTCCACCTGGAAGCAATGGTGGGTCGCACTTCAACCGTCCTCGCGCACGACCGTCTCCGACGTCTGGCCGCTGCCGCGCACGGAGCCCGAAACCTTAGAGGAGTGGCACTTGCTTCGGCGGGGCGGGTGCAACGGGCTGTTTCTGGTCGTTATCAGCCTGGCATGGTGGGTCTGGGCGGCGCGGGATGCTGGGGAGGGTGTCGAAGAGGCCCTCGAAGCTGTGGGCGACGTGTCGTGGGCGTGCCGGACCATGTTGAATGGTGCCAGCATTCTGACAGCCAACGCTCCCACGGCGAAGCGTCCCGCCGAGTCCGAAAGCGGCGCTCCGAACAATGTCTCTGCCAAACGGCCACGCCTAGAGTAGCGTCATCTTGTCGGTCCTGTAGTCTCTCGTGCTATACTCATCGCAATATCGTATCGATTCTTTCTTGATGTTCAGTATGCACATCCAAATTCAGTAAGTACGTTTCATAGGCGCTTGTTGACGACCGCAGTGCGCACGGGCGCGCGTCTAGTCTCAGCCTACCACATTCTACTCATCCGAATGAATGCGTAGTACCCTGCTGGTTCATTATGGCATGGGCAAGACACTTCCGAACACTGGGAGATGATAGAAGCTGTTACGACTCGCAGGGAAACCGTAGTGTTTCGGGTTAAAATAAGGGGCACTCTTTCTGCGATATTACAAAATGCGCACTTCGACGGCCCCTGAAGCGTTCTACAAGCCCGGGAATTGGCGGCGATCGCCGGTGTACCATGCGTATTACAAGGTGCACTGATTCTCCACCGTTTTACAATACAGGACCGCGTACTGATTTTTTCTAGGACCTATTTACAAAGCAGACGGCGTCTACTGCGTTCTACAAGCACGTGTATGGCCAAAATCGCCCGTGTACCGCGCGTATCAAGGTACGCTCTGTCAGCAGCGTTTAACAACCCAGGAGCGCGTGCTCACTTTTTCCAGGACCTATTTACAACGCGGACGGCCCCTGCGTCGTTCTACAAGCCCGAGAAGCCCGGAAATTGTAGTGGAGGACCTATTTACAAGCTCGAACGCGCTTGCAGCATTTTACAAGCCCGGCAATCGGCGGGAATCGCCCGGCGCCGCGTGTATTACAAGGTAGGCCTGCTCTCTAGCATTCTACAAGCCGGAACCGCGTGCCGACTCTTTCTGGTACCTATCTACAACGCGAACGGCGCCTACAGTGTTCTACAAGCCCGGGAAGCCCGGGAACTGCAGTGGCACGGGGTCTATTACAAGGTACGCCCATTACCAGTGTTTTACAATCGGTGACCGGGTGCCCGGGCGCTCTGGGGGCGATTTACAACGCGCAGCTACAGCGTTCTACAAGTTCGGGAATCGGCGGGGAATCGGGATCGCTCGGGTGCTATGTTTATTACAAGGTACGCCCGCCCCCCAGTGTTCTACAAGCCGGAACCGCGTGCCGACTCTTTCTGGTACCTATCTACAACGCGAACGGCGCCTACATCGTTCTACAAGCCCGGCAATCGGCGGGAATCGCCCGGTGCCGTGCGTATTACAAGGTACGCCCGCTCCCCAGTGTTCTACAAGCCCGGACCACGTGCCCACTCTTTCCAGGACCCATTTACAAGGCGAACGGCGCCTAAACGGCGCCTACAGTGTTCTACAAGCCCGGGAAGCCCGGGAACTGCGGTGGCACGGGGTCTATTACAAGGTACGCCCATTACCAGTGTTTTACAATCGGTGACCGGGTGC
>MNAD01000324.1:0-40395 GCA_001895945.1 Trametes pubescens | reverse complement strand
AAAGGGCGGGGCGTCGGCGCCGTCAGCGACGATGTCACGCGTGGTCCAGACAATGCGGACACACCATTGCCGGTAGCGGGCGCCATGCGGCACGCGGTGAAATTCCCTAAAGAGGAGATCNGGCGCCGAGATCCAAAGTTTACATCTTCCGGTGGCCTATTAGGCCAGGAGTTTGTAAACTCTGGTGTACAGTCTACAGGACTGGGGCCAGCACCGGGCTCGATTCGTAACCTGTTTGCGTTCGAGTACATGGTGTCTTGCTGATGCTTTCAACAGAATCCGCTGTGTCGCGCAGCTCGCAGAGCGGACGGCTGCGACGTTGTAGTCCGCGTCTTGGCCATCGGAGAGCGCGGCCGAGACCATGTCGAAATCCTGAAGACAGTGTCTATAGGGCCATATGCGTTTTACGAGGACAACCACAACATTCCTCTGCTCGACTTGGTCTACTTCGATAACATCACCTTTGGGGTATTCCCGAGGGTCGGATGTCGCATGCAGGAGGCATATGGCTTCTGGGCGAAGAATTCGGTTGGGGACGTGGTCGATATGATCCTTCAATGCTTAGAGGTGCGCTCAGCTCAAACGTCCGACTCATGGGTCAGTACTGAACGTCGGCATGCTATCAGGCCCTCGCCTTCATTCATAGCCTGAGTATCGCACACAGGGTGTGTGGTATCTACATTCGTTTTGTCTCGTTTGTTAACACCGGTCTAGGACGCCTTCAAGGACAACTTCCTTGTTGAATGGCACCCGGAGTCACTTGAAACCGGCCACGTGGCACGCAGCCGTCCTCGAGTGTACCTGACGGACTTCGAGACCGCCGTAATGTTCTCCGACGAGACGCCGCTCGAAGAGTGTCTCGTCTCTGGGTATCCCGAAGGGGATTCATACCCCGACGACGTCGAGAAGTATGCCCGAGCTGTACCGCCTGAGGTTACATCAGGGGAGCCCTATGACCCGTTCAAACTGGATGTCTGGCAATTCGGCTAAAGCCTCGAGAATTTCAAGGTACGTAAACTTGTACTATCATTGCTGTTCATAAAGACAACGCGCTACAGAGCACTATTTCGGAGATCGATGGAGTCCTAGATGGGCTGAGATGGGATGACGCGAAGGCTAGGCTTTCTAGCTTCGACGCGCTGGAGTACCTGTCCCGCGCGGTTGCTGAAGTGCCTCCGAAGGCGTTGCTGATTCCTCCGGAGACTGACGCCCCCCCTCCTGACTCTTGATTGTCCCACTTTGTAACTGACTCGACTATCACGCTATCGCCGAAGGAGCTCGAATACCACTTGTTTTCTTCTTGTGTTCCGAAGCGCAGCGGTCGCCTTCGTAATTCTCAGCATGTTGAATACCTGTCAAAACAGGACCCGGTTGAGTCACCATGCGCGCAGTAGAAGGAATTGCGGCGTTCCGAACGATCGCTATCTCGCATGGCGAGAACCTGAAAAACTACAGGTACGTACGGTGCTTCTAGGTTACTTGGGCGCGCGTCTTGTTTTGATGTGCCTTCTTCGTGCAGCTCCATAACCCTTGTCTACATCTTCGCGTCGCGCACGAGGCTGGGAACTTGCGGCTTCGCATCCCATGGGCTATGTGGACGCCCACAACAGAACACGAGACCCGCCGGCACCGTCAGCTTACATGATGCAGGGCGTGAGCATGCCGCACACCAGCATAAAATCTCGTGGATGCACGGTTTCATGGAATAACAACTTTGCCCCCGCAAACATACCTTCAAACCACGGTCTCTCGTCACTCATCGTACGTAGTATCAACCTCAGGTTTAATACGTGGCTTAGGTCGGCACACACTTTGCATAGGCCTCAAGCTCGAACCATCCCCAGGCTGCACCGGTGCGCTTTCTACGCCATCTCTACGCTCAGAGTATATGCACCGCTCACTTCATCCTACAGAAATACATGATGGAAGTTGATGGCGACATTTACATCGGCCGATTCATAGGCGTCGTCGAAAGCGCATGCGGCGTAAGTACCACCACCGTGATGCTCTCCCGTTGCAGGTTCTCTCCGCTAACCACAGCTTCCTCTTATTTTAGCCTAGTTACAAACTGCAATTCAGGGACGGGACGACGTGGGCAAGGCTGGTCAATGCGTGCATAATGGTCCAGTGCGTTCTTCCTCGCTTCGTCTCCGTCAACCGTATCGCTCATGCACGCCACACATTTCCGTCTATCTTTGTGCACAGCCCCGGCCATCCGTTGTCGCCCACGGGGCCTAACCAACAGAAGCACTTCCCGATTGCCACTCTGAAGGCGGCGCGCAGGCCGCGAATGCCGCCGCGTAGCTCTTGGCCTCCTACGTAGTCGTGTCGCAGGCGGTCGTGTTGTACTTACATTGTACTTATAATGCCCGAAATTGCTATCAGGATGTCTGCGTACGACCGGTCCTCTGTAGAGGACTAGAACTTGACGAGCGCGAGGACGGTATCCTACTATCCCCGCGCCCAAAGTTGAATATTACGCGCCTGATGCCTCAACATTAGGTAGATCATGGAGGTCTATAGCATGTGGCGGGGCTGCCGCTCAAGAATACGTGCCTTGAGGTCCATTACAGATCCCGAACGGTGTGCTTCTAGGTTTGTCGGGCTGGCTCAGCCTCTCACAGCCTCTCAGTCCCATCACACGTGGAACTGACTCGTACAATACGATAATTCGAGTTAGTATCATGCGGCCAGAGGATGGAAAAACATGGAGTACTATGCACGAGATCGATACGCTACTGCGTAGCACTCGGAGGTACATCTGCAGGACTGGCAGTAAGAGATACTTCCGACAAGCTAGGGGTAAGCGGGCCGCGAGGTGAATCTGCAGGACTCGGAGGCAGAGGTACGTCCGCCGGAACAGCGTCCTTTATCCAACTGCACGCGATGTCCGGGGGGTAATAAAGAGCTTGCGGTGGAGTCGCTTGAAGAAACTCGGATATGCGGTACATCGCCTCCCACGCTGCCGGGCGCAGCGCAGGGTCCGGGTCCCTCATGCGTTCCATAAGGCCATCAATCTCTGGAATATGGCACTGCAAATATATACGGTCAGCCGCGCAGGACGACGAGGGAGAACAACGTGCGCACCGTAAAGTCCGCAAAGCTTGTGGACAACTGCCATACGTCCAGCTTGTTTGGATCGTACGGCTTGCCCGAGTGCACCTCGGGCGGGGCGGGGCGGCGATATCGGTCGGAGAGCGACGGATCTATAGGAACTCCGACGCAGACGCAATCCTCCGCGGCCAAGTGTGGCGAGAAACGGATCGCAGTCTCGAAGTCGTGCAGGTACACCCGCGGGCGAGACACGGGAAAGAACCCCGTCTCCAGGGTCTCCGGCTGCCACTGCACCAGGAAGTTATCCTTGAAAGCGTCCTGTAGATCTAGCGTCAGCGACAACCCGACGCCGTAATGAGGTTGGACACACTCACCCGATGTGCGATGCGCCTATTGTGTATCCACCCGAGTGCCTTAAATACGCATCAGTAAGACAGCTAACCCCTGGAGCACGCCACATCGTACCTCAAGGCACTGATTCAGTATATCCAGGATGTCACCGACTGAGTTCTTGGCCCAGTAACCATATGCCTCTCGCACATCTCCACCGATCTTGGGGAACACCCCAAACGTGATGTCCTCGAAGTCCAGAAGGTCTAGCAACGGAAGAGCGTGGTTATAAGTAACCAGGCTGTATGGTCCGCGCGCGACTTCTTTCAAGATGTTGATATGCTCGCGGCCACTGTCACCGATCGCGAGAACGCGGATCACGACACTGCGTCCGTCGGCTGTCTGCGCAGCTTGGCATGCAGGATGCTATTCCGGTGCACTGTTAGAAACCGTCCCGCGAACTTAGACTCGAAGTGAGACGTACTGGGTACGAGAACCGATAGAGGCGTTGGTGAGGGGTGCTCTCCCCCATCCCCCGAGTGAGTGGTGCGTATCCAAAGCCACTGGAAGTGACATCGGCGTCGAAGGGAAGCCCCATGTAACTGTCCTGGAGGGAGACCCAAAAGGTGTAGCCGCGCTTGTCAAAAAAGTTGTGTAGCATTCCCCAAAGTTTCGCGTCGCTACCGTCTCCTATGTCGAAGAGACGCCACGCCATCATATCTTGCGGAAGCTAGCATATGCAAAACCATGAGCACGCATCATATTGAGTGTGATTTGTTCAGAACCTTTTGCCTCAGGAGGAGGTTCTCGGAAGTGCCGCCTTTGTCGCGCAGTGTCTTCTTGCGCTCCACGTAGGCTTGGACCGCGATTGCCAGGCAAGCCATGGTGATGGCTATCCCAACGACGTGTTTTGACATGACTGTGTATACTAAAGACTTGGTACAGACAAAGCTCCAGTAGAAGATGCGGCTGCGAGCTTGATTCCCAGCGAATAACCGGCGTGTTGTAGAGAGTGCTTGGGTGTGCTTGGGTATTAGGCCTCAGGATCGCCGCCGTCCCTTGAGCCAGTTGGGTTCAAGGACGGGGAAACCTGGTGACGATCTGCCAGTGGTAAGTGAGTGGGAACAAGCGGAGAGTGAATAAGATCACAAGTGATGCATGATGAGTGTTCTCGCGTAAGGACCTGCCGGGCGCTTAGTCTTGGGGGTGCCGCTTTTTCGCCACACACGCCCTCTTAGGCGACCACTCGTTGTTTTCGCTGCTCAGCGAATCTGAAGACGTCTCATATGTTTGGGGATCATTCGAAAACCCTGCCCTCCTGTAGCAGACGGCTGTCAAAGCACTGCGTGTAGAGTAATGGTTGTATAATAGGATACCCCGGATGTAAAAAATAATAAAAAATAACAAATAAATAAAAAAGAGTGTTCTCGCGTAGACGAGCGCTCTTTGCCAGGTAGCCGAGCGCAGCCGCCGAGCAGTGCCATCCGCATCCACCATGAACGAACGGTGCTTCCAGACTCCGGCGTCGCCCCGCTCGAGGCTCTTCTCTGCCGACTTGTGCCCATCCTCAGCCTGCACACGCATGTCGGGCCCGGCATACCGCTATATTGCAGCCGATGATATCTATCAGGCTGCCCAGTGCCCACGAGTACCGTTTTGAACATGAGTCAAACTGGACTCTTTCGGTGTGTGAGTCCCGGCGTGTTCACCCGTTTAAGCATTGCGACTCAGACCCCAACAGTCCCGCCCAAAGTCCGTCTTCATATCGAGACCCTCTCCTTGAGTATCGGGACTTCGGGACTTGATGTGTTCACGGCCAGTATGGCTGCGTAGCCCGTTTGCATTTTCTTTTTGCTACACAGGCGTAGTAGTGCCAACAGTGGAGCACACTTACATATATCCTGTGAAAAATGTACGTGATATTTCATACACGTCTAGGACAGACACTGAGACAGGAGTTGCGAAACGATCCGGTACGATACACATCATTTTCTGCGATAACGGAACGGACCCGCTGACGGATTCCGCCACCGTGACGCCGACTCGACTCATACATCCATGCCAGGGCTACTCACATGAGGTAGGATTCCTTTCTTCTAGCGTACTTGGTTTGCTGATATGTTCCCAGGTGAACCCTTGAGTACGCATGGTGCACACGGCGGCCGCGTGTTTTTTGTGAGCGTACGAGCGAGCGGGCGCCCTCCCTTGAAGCTGGCCCGCCTATAAAGACTTGGGAAGCTCTCGTTTAGTGGCGCAAACTTGCCGCGCTCTCGTCTACGTCTACTGCATTCAACTCTGCAATCACTATGGTGAGCACATCGTTGGACCCTCGCCTGAATACAGCTCTTACTGATCCTATCATGCTTGTCGCTTACAGTCCTCCGGAAAGAACGCGTATCCGCCTCTTATAGAGGTGCGGCTTTCACACTGACTACACGCGTTCCATCTCAACATTACTGTGGCTTATGCTCAACACAGGGCCGGACGTACAGATTCTATGTTGACATACACGAACGATGGTACGTCGGCAGGTTGAAGACGGTCCTGGAAACTGTGGACGGCGTGAGTCTCTGCCAATGCATCGCTTCTCCCCCGAAAAACGTAGATTCTGACCGTCAATGGTCTCGCCTAGCTGCGCGCTTCATTCATTTTCGGCGACGGAATAACGAGGTGGCTCAAATTCTCCCATTGCTATGATACAAAGTCAGTCGCGCGTCATAGTTTAATATGTTGCATTGTTTGAGCGAATCATAACAGCGAACCTCTTTCCGCGCATGCCCCGCCAGAAGACATGCCCATGCTGCCCCGGCTCACTTATGGCACTCCCGCGACCCCTCAGTCTGCCGATCCATTCCCTTTCGAAGGCGCCTACCTCCCGAACAACCCGGGCGGTCGGGCTGCTCCTGCCGGTCAGCGCGTTGGATATTCCGCGCCCCCGCCCGGCGCTGCGAGAGGGAGAGGTGCTCCCGGCCATGGCACAGGCCAGTACCCCGGCGCACCCGGCGCAGTCGGCCGCGGTATCCCCACTCAGGGTGTACCGTACTCTGGCCAGTACGCCCGTGCGCCCGTCGCACCTGGTCGCGGTATCCCGGTACAGGGCGTACCGTACCCTGGCAATATGGCCCCAGGCCAAGGCGGCCCGTACTATGGTGATCCTATGGGCCAAGCTGCAGCGTACGATGCTGCACATGGCTACCAGGGGACGCCGGCCTACGGCCACGGCAACGCCTCTATGCCGCCGCCTGGCTATGGGGCGCCCAACTACGGGACAGGTAACGCCGCTGCGCCCGGTTATGGGCCCAACTACTACGGCGCCCCTGGCGCCGGATCGTTCAATGCCCAGGGTTCTGGTACTGGAGGCTACTACGGTGCACCCGGTAACGGCGGTGCATCGAGCGGTACTTCGTCGTCGAGTGGCCAGAAGTAGACCACCATGCATGGTCCGCATGCGCCTTCTTCGCACCTGGGTGCCGCGATAATCTCGTTGCTGACCCAGTCTGTTTTCGTTCTTGATGATTTTTACTGCTTGTCTCCAGTGTATCCCCCTGTACAAGTAGGATGAGAGCTATGTGTTGTTTACTCGATGTGAGCGTATATATATATATATTGCACAGATTGCGATGCGTTCACCCGCTTCCACTGCTGCCGGGTCGACGGCGTATCCGTGTTCAGACTACGCCGCGGGCGAGGTGAACTGTGCCGTCCGCATGCTCGGGCTGTTCGGTGATGCTACCGACGGACAAGCGCGGAGGATCATCATTCTAAGGGCGCAGTACTTGCGAACATTCAAGATGTGGAACCAGGTCAGCCGCGCGATGGGTGTCTACTTGCTTCCCGGAGGACATCAAGCTCTACGCGCGACCCGTCCCGAAACACTATCATAGGGCAGGAGGGGCGTCCGCAGGAATCGGAGCAAAAGGTGCGTCCTCAGGAATGGGGGTAACTGGTGCGTCCGCTGGAACAGGGTCATCGAGCCAATCACGCACGACCTCTGGGGGGTAATAGAGTGCTTGCGGTGGGGTGGCTTGGAGGAAATCCGATATGCGATTCATCGCCACCCACGCTGGTGGACGCAACGTAGGATCCGGGTCCCTCATGCGTTCCAGAACGCCGTCAACCTCGGGAATATGGCACTGTAGATCGAACATCAGCCATACAAAATGGAGCGAGTATACGGTGCACACACCTTGAAGTCCGCGAAGCTAGTGGAGAACTGCCATACGTCCAGCTTGAAAGGATCGTACGGCTTGCCCGTCTGCACTTCGGGCGGGACTGGGCGACAATATCTGTCGGAAAACGACGGGCCCACCGGAAGTCCAACGCAAACGCAGTCCTCTGCGGGCATGTCGAGCGGAAAACGAACTGCCGTCTCGAAGTCGTTTAGATAAACTCGCGGGCGCGATATGGGGGCAGTGCGCGCTCTCATGGTCTCCGGGTGCCACTGCACCAAGAAGTTGTCCTTGAAAGCGTCCTGCACGCGCAGAGTCAGCCACACGTCGATGCCACACCGTGTGCAGTAGCACTCACCCGATGCGCGATATGCCTGTTATGAATATATCCAAGCATCTGACAGGCGCGTAAGCAACGCGGTAACGCTCTTGGGAGACGCAGGACATACCTCAAGGCACTGGAGGAGCATGTCCAAGATGTCGCCGACTGAGTTTTCGGCCCAGAAACCGTACGTGTCTCGTAAGTCCCCGCCGATCTTGGGGAATACCCCGAATGTGATGTCCTCGAAGTGGAGAAGCTCCAACAGGGGAATAGCGTGGTTGTAAGTAACAAGACTGAATGGGCCTCGCGCGAGATCTTTGAGGATGTCGACATGCTCGCGGCCACTTTCACCAATCGCCAGGACGCGAATGATGACCATTCGGCCGTCAGCAGTCTGAGCGGCTTGGCATGAAGGGTGCTATCACGAAGAACTGTTAGAACATGGCCTACTATTTCGAAGTGGGACATACCGGGTAAGAGAACCGGTACAGTTTTTCGTGAGGGGATTTCGGCCCCACCCCTCGAGTGAGCGGCGCGTACCCGAAGCCGCTAGAAGCCACATCAACATCCGAGGAGAGCCCCATGTAGCTATTGCGAATAGACGTCCAGAAGGTGAAGCCCCGTTCGCCGAAAAAATCATGGAGCACCCCCCACAGGTCTGCGTCGCCACCTTCTCCTACTTCAAGGAGACGCCACGCTTCTAAGTCCCGCGGAAGCTAGCATATGTAAGATTTTGAGCGCATATTCTGATTAATGTGGCTATTCCAGCGAGGTACATACCTTTTGCCTGATGAGCCGGTTCCTACAACTGTCGCCGCTGTCGCGCAGCGCATTTCTGCGTTCCACGTATGCATGCACGACGACCGTTAGGCAAGCAGCGGCAACGGCTATCCCGACAGCGTGCTTTTGCATGGTGCATATACTGAGTGCAAAGTGCAAGGGGTGACTGTGTGCCGTTTCCTGAACGTGTGGTAGAGGATGCCTGGGTAAGACAGGCTCGGCCCTCGGGACCTCTGTCGTCTCTTGGGTATGTTGGATTCCAAGGACGGCGGATCACTCTGGAAACGCACTGGCGTGTGGGTGGGAACAAGCGGAGAGTGAACAAACCCACGAATGATGGAACCGCATTCTCGGAATTTCTCCGGCGCCAGGTGTACAGCCAAGTACAGCCATCAGAAGTTGGACGAGCGCGTGTTGCGTAGCAGAGCCTCCTCCCAAGCGATGCATCGTTTGTCCACTGCTTCCACTGGGCTTCAGCGCTCTATTGCACTTCCTGTGCCTGTGCGACATATGCACGTCGGCTCCGACAAGCTGTTCAACATACTATATCCGAGCTTTGACCCAAGGACTTGGGCACAGGCTCTCGAGTCAAACAGGACTCTTTCTGTGTGAGAGCGTCTTGGCAAATCCCAATACAGCTCACTCGGAGACACCCAAAACCCCTGCTAGAGACCGTCTTCGTATTGAGACCTTCTCCAGGCATAAGGTGATTTTGGAAATTGCGACCTACGGCTGCTTAGGTAGTTTGCATTTTTTGCAGGCTCAGATCACCGCGTTCCTGGCGCACACTGATATTTTGTGAGCGAGGCAGTATTTCAACGGTCCTAAACTGACGACCACATTCTAAAGGGCCTTGTCGGAAGCGATGGATAGGGCACGGATCGCGATTTGCGATAATAGAATGGCACTCCGACGAGTGCTATCGATGCACAGTATTGGGGGCCTCCGACCTGTCAGCAATCCGTTCGTCCATCCATCCATTCCGGCGCTGCTAACACGAGGCGAGTTCCCTGTCTTCTAGCGTATCTGGTTTGCTGATATGTTCCCAGACCAACCATGGAGTACGTGCGTCGCCCCCAGCCTTGAAGCAGCCGCATGGGGCCAGCCCTTAAGTGAGTGGCGGATTTCCTTCGCCCGCTCTTATAAAGGCAGCTCTCGCCGGAAGTATCAGCTCCAGAAGTGTCTTTTCTCTCTTTCATCTCAACTCACTCCACCGTCTCCTTCGATATCCATGGTCAGTACAGTGTCATGTACTTGCCTGGGTGCAGGCCTCGCTAATCTCCTCGAATCGCTTACAGTCCTCCGGCAAGAAGGCTTACCCGCCCCTCATCCGGGTTCGTCCGACGTCTTTCTCGCCACCTAGATTTGATTCCTGACGTTTCTGTGACTCGCCCTCGACACAGGGCAAGAAATACAGATTCCGAGGTCCCCCTGATGGCACATACTATGTCGGCTGCTTGCAGACCGTCCTTGAAACCGTGGGCGGTGTGAGTGTCGCCTTGCTTTTTCGCTTACATAACCACTCTAACCGTCAACGGCATGATCTAGCTACGCGTTTTGTTTCTATTCGGTGACGGGGATTTGACCTGGTTTCAGTATTCTCACTGCACTGAGACAGAGTAAGTCGCTCAGTCAGACGATCCGCAGCAATTCTTGACAATATCATCATAGCGAACCTGTGTCCTGGAGCAGCCCCCCAGAAGACGGACACATTGTTAACCGACTCCGCTATGGTACTGGGCCCACGCTCACTCAGAATCCGTCTGCGGGCGTGTTTCCTTTCGCAGGCGCCATCCTTCCAAACAACCCAGCTGGTCAAGTCGCACCCGTCGGCCAGCGTGGCGGATATGCCGCGCCCCTGCCAGCAGCTGGAGGAGGAAGAGGTGCTCCAGGGAATGGCAGGGGCCAATACGCTGGCGCTCCCTACCAAGACGGTCGCGGCATCCCTGCTCAGGGAATGCCGCAGCACGCTGGAAATGCGGCTCCAGGCCAAGGAGGTCCGTACTATGGCGTTCCCCCGGGCCAAGCTGCGCCGTACAATGCTGCACATGGCTACCAGGGGAATCCGGCCTACGGACAAGGCAACGCCGCCGCGCCGCCGCCTGGCTATGGGGCGCCCAACTACGGGACAGGCAACGCCGCTGCTCCCGGCTATATGCCCAACTACTACGGCACCCCCGGCGCCGGAGCGTCCAATGTCCACGGCTATGGCGCGGTCCCCGGTGCTGGACCGTCCAACCCCCAGGGCTATGGCTCTGGAGGATATGGCGCACCCGGTAACGGAGGTGCACCCGGCGGTTCTTCGTCGTCGAGTGGCCAGAACTAGAGCCTAATGCATGGTCCGCATGCGTCTTCTCCGTACCTGAATGCATTGATGATCTCGCTGCGTGTATCCGCTGTATCCTAGCCTCCTCGTTCTCGATTAAGTATGTGTACTATCTGTTCGCAAAGCCTCCAGCGTATCTCCCTGTACAGTAAGACGAACGCTGTATCTGTGTGTCATGTACCTGATATGATAGGCGTATATACTCCGCACAAATTGCGATGTAATCGCCCATTTTCATTGCTGTCTGCGAACCGCGCCTTGCCGCCACATGCCATTACAAGCCTAGTGTACCCTCTCACAGCTATATCGAGCGATTAAGACCGCCTTCTTGACAGCTTGCGTTAGCTTGAGTCGCCAATTGATGAGGCGGTGGTGTTCAGTACTTATAAATTTGTGGCCCTTCGCCACCTTCCATTAAAACGAGCGCGGCCCAGTGCGAGGTAGAGTACCCCTTCGCGCCCACGTGAGGATGACGTATCGCGTGCATGCGGGCGCTTATAGACACGCCTCGCGCAACATTGTCTGGCTCTTTGGCTTGGCACTCGTTCACACCCTCGTACTCGAACAACGATGTGCTAAGTGCTTCCTCTAACCTCTGTGCCATATATCCAACTATATTAAGCCGAAACTCTCCTAAACTATGCGCGCTCCTATACTAGCAGACATGCCTATGATTCGGTCGCGACGAGTAGGTCTCACCAACGACCTCTGGGGCCATGCGCCCCACCGCGGTACCAGATCGTCATGCAACACAGGCACAATAGACTTTCTGCAGGCACGCGGCGTAACTTTGCGCGATGCGTTGGAAGCGGAGAATGATGCCGAACGAGGATGGCGGTCATTGGAGACAGTACGTTGACGTCACATCAGCTTTCTCTCCACCGACTGACGACTCCAGCCTGTCCACCGTCGCACATTCGCCGCCATAAATTCGCTCGGTTCGCCTGCCAAGACCCACGACTCTCGCCCTAAGCCTCGCTCAGCCTCCAATTGGGACCGCTCGTTGCCGCCATGTTGTCCTCGTCTCTCTTCGTGCTCTCTCTTGTCGCGCTTGCTACTGCGAGCCCAGCGCCAGTAGCAGCTCCGGCACCCGCTCCTACTCCTGCGCCCGTACCCGCTCCCCAGGCACTATCAAGCGCAGAGTCTATCTTTTCTAGCGCCACCGGGGCCGTAGCTTCGGCTTTGCCTAGTACGTATAGCGATGCAAGATCTGGCGCGAAGATGATCTTAACGTCTTCTTCGAACAGCTGTTCTCGGGGGCTGGCCAAGCTTGAGTGACATTGAGAAAAGAATTGGGGTGAAAGACGGGAACGACTTGCAAAATGTCTCTGCATCGGCGCTTCTCATCCCGTCGTATGCGAACTTCACGGGTGACAAGTACGTGCAAGGTTCACCCGTGGCTGCCCGGGCACCATGGCTAACATCGCATTCATAAGCTGGAGCGTTCGATTCTATGGTCTATCGTATAAGCTCCCCAACGTCAGCGCCGACAATCTGGTCTCCATCATCAATGACCTTGACACGAGCAACCTGAACGCCACACAAACCACCTTGCTGCAGAACCGCACGCAGGACCTCGCGTCGATCCCTATCCCAAGCTCCAACCTGACTGCGCTCGTCTTCGCGAACGGATCTGCGGTAACCAACTCTTCCGGAATTCAGCTGACCACGACGGATGAAGTTGGCGAGTTCGACCAGTTTGTCACCGTACCCGGGCTCGGCAGCAACAGCAGCTCCGTCCGCATCATCGAGACAGGCATCGCGAACGTCACTGGGCCCGGCAACGGCACCATCATCCTCGTCCCATCCACCGGTATCTCAGTCGTCTCCGACATCGACGACGTCATGCGCATCACCAAGGTTTACGTCCCGAACGAAGGCCTCTTCAACTCCTTCGTCCAGCCGTATGTCAACGTGCCGGGCATCCCCGAACTGTACGCGCACTGGAACGAGACCTTGCCGGGCGCGGCCTTCCACTACGACACGACGACGCCGGTCGAACTCACGCGGACCTACGTCGACTACTTGTTCAGCAACTTCCCGCTCGGCTCGCTCGAGATGCGCCCCATCAACATCTCCGACCCCAGCCAGATCCTGGAGGCGCGCCAGAACAGCCTGCTGAAGCTGTTCCAGACGTTCCCTCAGCGCAAGTTCGGTGCGTATATGCGCGTATATATCATCGTCCGCGCCCATTGTACTGACATTGTATGCGGTTCAGTGCTCGTCGGGGACACGTCCTCCTCGACGCTGCTCTCCGCATACCCGCAAATCGCGGAGCAGTTCCCGAACCAGATCGCGTGCATCTTCATCCGCAACACCTCCGCGACCGACTCGGACGACAAGATCCCGTTCAGCACGAGCGAGTTCAAGAACATCAACAACAACACCTGGTTCTTCTACCGCACCGCCGACGGTACGTCCTCTCTTACGCGCGGGCCTCGTCTCTCCCTCCGGGACACTGACGCGCGCGCTGCGACGGCAGACCTGTTTAACCTGAACATCACGGGCGGCCAGTGCCGGAACGACAGTGTCCCGCAGAACGTCACGTTCGGCGAGCAGGGCGGCATCCTGGGCAACAACGGTGCGCTCGGGCGGGTCGCGCTTGGGCGCGTGCCGTACGCGGCTTCGTTCGTCGGCACTGCTGTCGCGCTCGTCCTCAGCCTCCTGTGAGCGCGCGCGGTGATGGTAGAAGGCCGCGGTGTACGAGTTTTGGAAGGATACGAGCCTCCTCGCATCTATGCACGGACTGACCCATGGACATTCATGCATACGCTTTCACAATGTGCTTTCGCATACTTTGTACTAATAATTGTATATTATACTTTCTTGATGTCTAGCGAATGTGCCGAAGAGACCTTCGATTGCATCGCGACTCGAAGTAACCCATTTCGAAGAAGCAGCGTCGGCGAGCTGCCGTGACCCGCGAGCAGCTCCTTTCGCCGGCGTCTAAAGAGCGAGCTAGGTTCGCATCGAACCACCATCCGCTCTGTCGCTCCCGAGTTCCAATTCCTCAGCGAAGACACGTCTGGCAAATGGCACTCCAAGAGCCGATTGTTGGCCACCAAGGGCTCGTGTCTGTAGCTAATTCCCCGTAACAAGTTCTCGGGTCCGGCAGCTGCCGGGGCGCTACTGCGCGCAGATGCTCGTACAACGTCCATATCACGACACTACTCTGCAACGACCGGCCTCCTTGTGACGTCGCAGAAACCCAGCTCTCGGACGCTCAAGGCTACGTAACAACATGAGCGTCACTTTGAAAAACTCACCGTCTTCGTCTCTGTGGATTGCCCTCCTTGCAGCTACTGCAGGTATTGTAGCGACGACCATGCTCTCCTCATCCGTACTCTCGGTGTTCAAGACTCGTGCACGCACGAATAGAGCGTTGCGCTCCCAGGTATGACCTAAATTATCCTCAAAGTCAGTCTACTCACAGGGGACGGTATCGTAGCTACCGCGCACAATCGGGGAGTGGTACGTTCTGAGCGCCGACGAGGCACTCGCCGGATCCCTATGGCTCTCCTTAGGCAGCTTCTTCAAGGACCGCGGATATCATCTTTGGCTACCTCGTCACGGTGGCGTCTCTGCCATGAACCCCCCTCACGATATCGAAGTCACCTGTAATGGCTTTGCCTTCGCACCGTTACACCGTGGGTGGGGTATGGGCAGTCCAATGTTTCAGCTATCTGCGATCGGTTTTCCAGTAAGTGATTGCTCCGAGATTACCTGCCATACAGTAATAATATTGCGCAGAACGGCATGTTGTGCGGTGCACGCGCCGTGGATGGTCGAGACGTGGTCATACGTGTCTTACGCGCCGGTTCGGAGGGTCACGACCAACTGGAGGTGTTGAGTTATATGTCGAGAGGTGCAACCAGTCAGGCGACCCCGAACCATGCCGTCCCTCTCTTCGAGCTATTCGAGTTAGAAGACATCACTTTCGGCGTATTTCCTAGGATCGGGTGCACCATGGCATATGCGTATCGTTTCGGTACCGAGAACTCGGTCGGCGATGTCATCGACATGGTTCTGCAGTGCCTAGAGGTGAGCTATAGTCGGTTTGATGCATATGCCTCCGCTGACACTCCCTGGCAAAGGCACTTGCCTTCCTGCATAGCATACGTGTTGCCCACCGAGTACGTCCTGGAGTACTCTGCTAGGCTTTGCATCCTCACAGTTTGGTAGGATGCGTTTCTAGACAACTTCCTCGTCCAGTGGTTCCCAGAATCTCCCGCCCCTCGCCAACTCACCATTTCACGACCTCGTGTCTTCCTGAACGATTTCGAAACCGCCGTGTATTTTGAGGCCGATGTGCCTGCTCACGCGCATACTTGTGTTGGTCTGCCGCTGTGCCCCTCCTTTGCCCGCCCAGAACAGTACTTCCGCCGTGTTCCTCAGGAAGTCCTGTCAGGGACGCCATATGATCCATTCAAGCTCGATGTCTGGCAATTTGGAACAAGCCTGAGCGACTTCAAGGTCAGTGTTAATGCTTATCCTCATGATTCGACGTTGACTTTCGTGCCAGACTACCGTTCCGGAGATAGACAGCGTTCTTGTCTCAATGACAGAGGTCGATCCTGGACAGCGAGTGAGCGCATATGACGCGCTGAAGAGCTTAGCGAAGGTAGTCTCTTTGGTGCCGCCAGATCGCCTCAACATAGCCCCCTGTTGTCGTCGACGTATGTACTCCTTGAGACGCTTGATGTCCTCGATGTGTGTTACAATGTGAACAGTTCAGGAACGACAGCGTCCCGCAGAACGTCACTTTCGGCGACTCGGAGCAGGGTGACATCCTGGGCAACGGTTGCACTCGGCGGGAGCGTGCGGGCCGTACGCGGAGGCATTCACCGGCACCACTGTCGCGCTCGTTCTTAGCCTCCTGCGAGTATGTGCGGCGGTGGTAGCAGACCGCGGTGTACGAGTATTGGATGAACGCGTCGGCCCGATGACGACCGGCCACCTTTCATCCGTTAACTCTCCTGAAAGCGTGGTACGTACATGTACGAATCCGACTTAGTGGGACCGTGCTTCTGAGACGAAGCCTTCTCATTCTAGAACATCCGCATGGTCTGGCTGTGGACAGGCGAACGTCCAGGTCGAAATCTCAAGCACCCACGCGGCCCACACAGACACCCGCATACCTTTCGGCAGTCCCGCGTTATGGGCGCAGCAATTTGGCGTCGGCAGTTAGGTCTTCCGTACGCTGACTCGTGATGCCTCGTTTTGATAAATCTTAGAAATCCTAATACGGCGGAAGCATGCAGAACATGTTGTGCCTCGAGGCCTGAGGCTGAGCCCATGCTCTCTGGAACCTCCTAGACCCTCCTACTCCCACGGCACAAATGCTGCCATAAGTGAGAGCTTGACGAAGACACGCATCGGGAGCCAGACACGCCCGCAGGCCGTCCTTAAAAGGCCTCGCCGGCATGCTCTGAAAACGCTGGCAAAATGGAGAGTTCACAGGAAAGGCGCGGAATGCTGGGTCACATAGGCTGCGCCATGGGACGACGCCCGCTACGCTTTCAAGCAGACTTGGGCGATACAACAGGCATGCCGCGCTCGGGCAAGTTGGCGATGTCGAACGGCTTATACTGGACGCTACAGCACCATGTAGCATGGGCCGCTGAATACGACTATCAGGTATGGTTTTCCGCAGAAATGGCTCGCCACAGTATGCGTGCAGCTGACGCGATTGCTCCCCATGTAGAGTTGTCCTTCGTGGGGCGCCACCGGTGCTGAAGGCCACAGCGTGCCGCAGACTGCGCCCCCTCTGATCGGTGCACCTCGACCCACAGTGTTGGAGCCCGACGCGGCTCAACGGCGAACAGCAGCGGCGGCCCGGGGTTAGATAGCGTTGGTTCTACACGCTATACTGCATGTGTCGCTGCTCGCTCTCCGGTATGTACCTTCTTCGATGTAGCTCCCCTGGGCGTTGAACACCGGTAATGTCGAAACTAAATTTATTTAACATTTCACCTCATTTTATCACATCACCGGCGGTGCAGTTGCCAGTGACTGTCCTCCTGAACAATTCTCTCCCAGGGCCGTGGGGGCTATGACTTGGCAGCGTTTCACGGGCGCAGGGTTCCAAGGCGGTGCGTCAGTGGGAAATCGATACCATGCGACGCCCGGGGCAGGGAGCTGCAGGCAGTCGGTCCTAGGTTCGTGCTTGCGGCAGTTGTTTCGAAGCCCTGAGCCTGCGGAGCTGAGACGGCGCTGCTGTCCTAGAAGATCCGCGTATCCTTGTTCAAGGAGTCAGAGTCCCATGATACACAAAAGAGCCGCTACTTCGGTTGTAGAAGCGGACATCGTGAGGCGGCCTAAGGAAGCGTCAGAGGATGTTCTAGTCTTGTTGGACCCCGGACCAACCGTGAAACGACTTCTACCGAAGGGCTCGTGCGATGCCCGCCGGTGAACCGCATGTACGTAGCCTGTTGCCATCGATTCGGAATATCATTATATTGAGTGCGATGCGTTTCCTGTCATCGTGATGTGATGTGAACTGCGTGTACCTAGCTCACCTCGTTTTGCAGTGGATGGGCAAGCTTAGGAAGGGTCAACTTGAAGGTCCGGGGAAGTTCGACTCCGAGGAGCCGCGCACTCTGTCTACTTCTATCACGGATGCTTTTCTGTACCATGCGCTACGATGTCTGGGCGTCCAGCCCCCATACTTCCGAGTCGTCGAACCTCGCTCTTCCGGTCACCGTTCCCATGTTTTGTCCATGTTCTGACTCGGGCGCGACCAGGCCCCGCAACCATCTGAGGCGTCAGGACGCATCGTCAGAGCCCGACTCCTTCGGTGATTGATGTTGAGAGATAATTAGAATATACCTAGCTCGTAGGACATATCAACTGAATACTCCAAGTGAGATCCGTGTGGAAGGGCCGAAGCGAGTGCGTTGTTGCGGTCGAAGATGCGTTTAGCGCCCAATCTGAGCTCCGCCAAAGCGATGCACCGCAAGTGGCGATTCCCAACAATTCCCCTCTCTCAGCTGCACTCACCATTGCTCTCCTTCGAGGCTCGCCTCTGAATTCACTCCCCAGTCTCCTGTCGACTATTCCGCCTCTGGAGGTCCGAGACTGTCTAAAATGAGCTTCACCTTGAAAGGATCGCCGTATCCGTCTCTGTGGCTTGCTGTCAGTGTATTTGCAGCAACTGCAGGTCTCATATCATCTACCGCGCTCTCTTCATCCGTATTTTCAATATTCAAAAATCGCTCACAGACGGCTCCGTCTTCCTTACGCTCACAGGTATGGCTCCATTATATTCTCGAAGGTGACATGCTTTTGAGAACTGGTTCTGTAGCTACCTCGCACGATCGAGCAGTGGTCTCTTCCGGGGGGCGATGAGACGTTTGCTGATCCGCTGTGGCGCAAATTACACAATTTCTTCAAGGAACGTGGATACATCCTCTGGATTCCCTTCGGCTTATCCTACTTGGGGTCCCCGCGAGAGCTGCAACCCACCTGTAATGGGTTTGCCTTCGCCCCCGTGCACCGCGGGTGGGGCGAGGGCAGTCGGATAAGACAGCTGTCAGAAATCCACTGTCCCGTATGTGCTCACTGTGCAGTGGTCATAGTCTGAATACTGATGATACTCTGCAGAATGCCATGCTGCGTGCGGCGCGCACCGCAGACGGCCGGGATGTGGTTATTCGCGTCATCTGTGTTGGTTCCGAGGGCCAGAACCAACTGGAAGTGCTGAAGTGTATGGCGAGGGGGCCATACAGCCAGGCGACCCCGAACCATGCCATCCCTCTCTTTGAGCTCTTTGAGCTCGAGGACATAACTTTCGGCATCTTCCCCAGGGTAGGGTTCAGCGTGGCAGACGCATACGACTCATGGGCCGAAAATTCAGTCGGCGATGTCATCGATATGGTGCTACAGTGCCTAGAGGTATGCTCACTACGGTTTTGTACATTTGCATTCACTGATCGATTCAACCCAAGGCGCTCGCGTTCTTGCACAGTATGAATATTGCCCATCGAGTACGTTCTCGCCTCAGCGTGTTCATACGATACTCATTCTTTATTAGGATGCGTTCAAGGACAATTTCCTCGTTCAATGGCACCCTGAGTCTCTAGCTACCAATCAGCTCACGATCTCACGCCCCCGCGTGTTCCTCCATGATTTTGAGACCGCGGTACGCTTTAATGTGGACGTACCTCCTCACGCGCGTACTTGTACCGGTCTTCCTCTGTGTCCTTCTTTCGCTCTTCCGGAACGGTACTTCCGTCCGGTTCCTCCGGAAGTGTCCTCGGGGAATCCGTACGATCCGTTCGAGCTTGACGTCTGGCAGTTCGGGATAAGCTTGATCGACTTTAGGGTAAGTGGTCACGCCTTTTCCTCATCACGGGCTGACATTTATTTCGTACCAGACGCGCATGCAGGAGATAGATGACGTCCTCGCTGAGATGATCGCAGACGACCCCTCCAAACGACAGAGCGCATTCGAAGCATTGACGGATCTAGCGCGAGTGGTTCGGTCGATGCCGTCGGACCGTCTCAACATCGCTCCCATCGACGTAGACGACCTTATGTCGTGCCGGCCTTCTCCCCCGCCGAGTTCTCTTCCGTAACGCTCGTCTCCCTGCGTCAGCGCCATTCGTCTCTTGCACTCATCGCAGCCCCTCTGTCTTCCGTAATGTCTTTTTCTATACTCTTTGACATGACAGCGCTATTGTGTATGTTTCCGCAGCACCAAATAAGGACGATCAACACAGTCCGCCGATATAGGATCGCAATCTCACAAGAGATACGATGATAATCCTGGTATGGGCTGTGCGTTCACCTTCGGAAGTTTTAACCTCTCTATCGGACCCGCATGTCTCCCTCATCCCGAAACAATTGTGTCGCGTGGTGCATGAGGTTCGCTTCAGTGACACGAAGCCCACACTTCAACTCCGGAACTCTGATGCACAAGAGAAGCCTCATCAGAAGCGGCTGCAACGAGGCCTAGATCTCGATGGCAGAGTCACTACGACAACGAGCCTGAGGTGGCTTCAAGGTGTGAATGACATACAGGCTGTGGGTGGGGTTAACTCGAGTCATCGGATGCATTTATGACCACTCACGGTCATCTTCTAGGCTTGTTGCATGCATGACTTCCTCCGCCGCGCCGGCGCGCGAGGCTGACGTGAACAAACTTCGATGGTGCCTCGATATTCACGCCGTCGTTCCGAAACCGAATATCCTAGTGGGTCCATAGGGCAAGTAGAAGAGCACCTGCAACAAGTTACACGGAGTGGGGAGCCCTCCGGGTCACCATCGCCATACGTATCCCCGGTCCTTCGGCCAGAAGTCCAGTTCGGCATCCTCTGGCGTATATAAACTGCATGTCATTGAAACTTCTTCTCAGCACACTCACGCTGCACTCACCACTTTCCCCACTCCGTCTCTGCTGCATTGAACCTCAAACTACTTGTTCTGCTAACATGGTACGTTTCTCATCCCTCCACATTCGCTCTGCTGATGTATGTCATCACTGTCCTTATACTATCGCCTGGATAGTCCGGATCCTATTATGTCCCCTTCGCTAATCGCGTAAGCGTTTACTTGTGCCATACGGCGCAAACAATTCCTGCACTGATCTTCACCACGGGCAGGGCGCTTAAACGGGCACCAGGAAATGCGCACGAAATGCGCCCTGCAGCAATCCTGGCGGGATCATTTCATTTAGTAGGATAGAGTTCAGATTAGGATGCCTTTCTGCGAACATTCACCGAAATGACACTGAAAGCATGCCTTTCCGTGTTAGCCGAGCCTTTCGGGGCGCAGGAAAGGCATCCTTTCCTGATTTCTCCCGGAAAGTGACTGGAAATCCATCAGATTTCTTTCCTTTTCGAGGCAGCGATATCTCGGAAGAAGCAACGCGACAGGATTGCTGCAGGGCGCATTTCGTGCGCATTTCCTGGTGCCCGTTTAAGCGCCCTGCCCGTGGTGCTTCGTGTTCTTGTAGGGTAAACACTTCAAGTTCACGATGCCTGATGGCAGAATATATGTTGGTCTGTGTAAGAAATACGTGCAAAGCAGTAAGGGCGTAAGTACAACGGCATCACTTCAACCGCCGTCTAGCATGCTCACATCCTCTCAGATACTATGGACGTTCGCATTCGCGCACCCCAATGCGCCCATGCGTATGATCAACCCAGCGCGCTGTACTGAGACTGGGTGCGTATGACATCTTATGGCCACTGCATGACGGCGTTTTGCTGACAGTGAACACAGCGAGGCTCTTTCAGCTTTTGGGCCCATTGCCGACGATTCTCCCCAGTGGAATGGGCCTCCTGAGATTGGAAGTAACATTCTCGGGCTGCCGCCTGCCAGTAGCTGGCCGCCTTCTCCTCCTCCGAGACGGCGCGGGTTTTACTACTGATGCTGGCCGGCCCGTGCATGATCGACATCTGAGGATTCTCCTCCATATCTTCACGCGTATTACGAGGCACGAGGGAGGTCCTGGAATTGTTGGCTCGGAGTCATGCCCGCAATACCAGATGATCAACTCAGCCGTAGTAACCGCCTTGAAGTTGGAGTTCCATGGTCCCTCTTGTTTATTTGTTGTACGATATATATCGAGTGTTCAAAGTACAACGAGCATCTCTTCCATGAATGACGAGCCTGCTCTACTACATGAGTCAGAAGCCTTGATACCACCGACTGTGAACCCAGCCATTGATGGCTCGTCTACGGAGGGCTCCTGTCGTCATCGAGGTACCCCTTATATGCTTGGGACGCTGAATAGGGATTTGAGCATGTGCGATTCGGTGCGGTAGTAATGGCATGCAGAAATGAGCGAGCCACTGCGAGCGAATTAAGCCGGGACTGACTGAGTAATTAGGCGCTAAAAAGCGCGACCCGAGCTAGGCGCGGTGGCAAGCGTGCGCATCCGCGCGAAGCTTCCTCTCGTCCCACTCACCCCCGCCTTCTCGCTCGCTTGCTGAACTGTCTGAAGCTGTCAGAAGACACCTCGAGGGCATCTATGACGCGTACAAATACTGCCTAAGACAGACTTGCAAACTGCTGGGGCGCTTCTAGGTGGTGTGTTACAGTCCAAGAAATGTCGCGCGCAGAGTCTCTCGCTCCTTCTGGTGGTCGCAAACGATCCAACACGGTGCAATCGCTGTTTGGCGGATACCCCTCGCCAGCTGCTACACCCTCTATGCCTGCGCCTGTACCTCCGCCGCCCTTGAAGGTGGGAGACTCACGGACGCTCACCGCGTGGGTGAACGATGGTCCGGGTGGGGCGGTAAGGCTAAATCACAAACATTGGCCAGGAGTCGCGGAAGGCGACTTGATTTGTATCGCATCTCCTCTGCCGGAGCGCGCTCCTGGATTCTTGTTCGTTGTACCACCGGAGGACCCTTCCTTGAAGCATCAGCTACAGGCAAGTGTTGCTGTTCTTCAGCGCAGTTGCGTTCCTGAATGTCGCCCCGAAGATTTCTCTCCCCAGACTTGTGCTGGAGAAATATGGGCTGCGGAATTCTGGCGAGGTCACCCTCACAATAGTACGTCATTGTCTGTCGTAAGAGTGCGCACGCGCTAACATGTGTCGCAAGCTTAGGTCGAGAAGGAGAAGTTCACCGCGGATTATGTGGAGTTCGTGTTTCAGGACCAATATTTGGGCCGCAATGATATGTGGCGCCTTGGACGAGATCAAGTTGGACAGTGCTTGTACGTCGACCAGCAAGTCTCCTTTATTGGCGTCATTGCTGCCAAGGTGCATGATGTGTACGTGGGTGGAAAGAAGGTGAGTGCATGCACAGAGCCTATACACGCATACTGATTCCGTCCAGGTATCTGCGGCGTACGTCTCTCCGGCGACCAGAGTGATCTATAGGTCCCTTTCCGCGAAGGTGACCATACTCATTCAAGTCTGTCGGGAACTTTGGGAGTTTGCTGGAGATGGCGAACGATACAACGAGAAGATCGTGCATTCGTTCCTTCCCGCCCTTTTTGCCAAGTGGAGCGAGGCGACTACCAACCACATTGTGACCATCGTCCTCATCTCGCGAGTGTACTACGACGCCCTGGAGATTGATTACGCGGCTGGCCCTTTGCGTCGCGATGACGAAGGGCGTTGGTACAAGGACTTCTTCAAGGTCATCACCGACCTCGAGGTGCTTTACGACTGGAAACCCACGCTCGTGAGCTTGAAGAACTCGTTTTGGGCCTTCCAACGCGATATCCTCCTCGCTCACCATTATCATCGGGAATGCATGACCTCCCCTGACGGCAGCTCCGCACCCGACCACGTCCGACTAGTCGGCCAAATCTCCTACGCCCACGATGGTCCACTGCTCGAAGCGCTCAACCTTGCTCTGAACCCATCAGAGACGCACTACATTGACCGCTCTCTGTCGTACACGGGTTCGTCGACGATCGTCATCACACCAGGGACGGGCTATTTCCGCGTTTCGAAGCAGCTTCTACGGCTCACCACCACGCGGATGTTAGATCAAGGGTTTCCCCTCCATCTGGTCTCTCTGGCGAAGCCTCCCCTACACCAGACACCGATATTCTGCTTCAAAGGCGTAGAACCTGATGGCCGTGCGGAGGCAGGCAAGGGTGGTCCTCGCGTGCTAGATCCGTTATGGGGCGGGGATAGCGACTCAAGCGGCGATAGTCTGGGCGATCTACGTGAGCTGAAGACTCTTTGGTGGGAGCCTTTCTGGATGACGATATCCTTTTGGGATCGGCAGATGGATTTACCGTTTCGGAAAGATCGGTAAGAGTTTCTTTACCAAAGGTGAAAGCTTGCTCATTCCGGTGGTGTAGTTTCGTGGCTCGTGCGAAGATGCACGAGATCGAAATGCTAGGTTTACTGGACCACGACGTGCTCTCTCGCATCGAGATTCCATACCTGCATGACGCTGACAATCCGGGGCTCTCTTCTGGGGAGTCTGCTTCTGATCTCTCTGATCTTGGAATATCGACATCTGACCTGCTGGAGAAGCGAGCTACGCTGCTTTCCCCCGAAGAGGCTGACGAGTTCGATATGGACGTCTACACCGTACGACAGGATCTCAAGCCTGTTCCGACTACCCGAAACTCACTCTCCTCGAGCGGAAGCATCCCAACGCTGAGCTCTTCATGGCGTGGAAGCGATCTCAAGCGATCGTCTACCGTCCGGACATCTGAGACGTCTCGTATCTCTCCCATCGAGGAAAGTCCAAGGCCAGCCGCCACACATCTCCCATACCAGGATATAAGTATGGACCGCGAGCAACGACTTTCTGTAGCGATCTCGGGGGGCATCTTGAGCACATCTCCCTCTCAGGGGTCAATTCTGTCTGCACGCTCAAGTCGCTCGCAAAGGAGCTCACGTTCTACCCTCGTGGCTGGTTCAGATCGCCAGTCTCGTAGACCGAGCGCCTCCCGCGCCTCGACCATCTCCAAGTATGCCCCTACTTGGCTGCTCAACCCGTTCCGAGCAGGAATTAGCCAACCACAGACGTCTCCAATATCTGCTTCAGGTGTCGGTGTCACTAAGGCAGCGCCCCCTACTTCTCCGGCACCTTCTACCCCTACACTTGTGCGCGCCTCCAGTCAACGTACTTCTCAATCTGTTGCGGCCCAAGGCGGGACGGCGGCGCGGCCGATCCGTGGCCGGAACGAGGGCGACGATCTCGCGGTACCCCATCGTGGATCTCTCACCCGCCACTCGCCCGTCGGTACGCCTCCTCGAGACGATTTCTTGGGTAAGCGACGAGGGACGATGAGTAGCGTTGCAAACCTCCCCATCACCCTTACCAACCTCGCTATCGAAGTCCTCCCATGGAAGCCACAAGCCACGGTGCCGTATGCACAAGCCTCTCTCGCTCGCAGGTGGCAACACGCATTTCCCCAGCCCCTCACTAAACACGAGATCAAGTGGAAGGCTATGGTCACTCCCTTGTGTCTTCCACTGACGGTCGAGCACTTCCCGTCCACGCACGAGCTGGAGACATCGTATGGAGTCTTCTCGTACGACTTCGTGGTCGACCCTCCGGAGATGCACTCCTTCCTCGTCAAGTTCCCTGCCATGTACGGGAGTCCCGACCAGGTACGGCGGGCGTGGGGGCTATCCGTCATGCGCGGCATGGTTGCTCTCCGCCTCGCCCAAGGCTTCCAATTCGTCCTGCGCCCAGCCAAGCAGGCTGCCGGTCAAGAGACCGAAGCGCAGAGCTCTCTCCGCCGGACCAAGTCGTACGCCGGAGACGACGCCGCGAACTCGAGGCCGGTCGGTGCCGCGGACGTGTTGCGCTCCGCGTCCGACTCCGTGTACCTCAGCATGAGCAACGAGATTCACCATATCATGTACAGCGGCGATTCGATACAAGTGCGGCGATACGTGCGCAGGATGCCGCCAACGAGACCCTTCGATTACCAGTTCCTCATCTGGCCGAAGCTTGGTGAAGGATACACGGAGATGAAGACGTCGTTCATTTCGCACGGTATGGAGAACTATGGGTGGAACAGGTATGTTGCGAAAACGTCTCTCTCGTACCGTGCTGTGCTGACGAGGATGCAGACTTGACATGCTGGTTGCGGGTTACGAAAACCAGTTCAGCGAGTCCCTGCGGTACTGGCGCACGCGCTTCGTCGTTATCCCCGCCGACGATTCTCCGCATATGAGCGTAGGCCCAGCTGGGGAAAAGTTGAACGAGGAGGAAATCCGGTTGCTCGGCATCGACAAGCTCGCTGAATGTTTCTCGAAGGCGCGGTGGCACGCGAAGGACGACCCCAACCCTCCGCCCCCGGTGCGGTTGATCCCAACGGACCTCGGACCAGCGCAGTGCGTGCAGGACGACTCGATCATCGCCCACCTGGACGAGATACATGCGACAGGCCCTCTCAAAAAGAAGGTGAAGAGCGAGAGAGACATCAGCGAGATGTCTCTCAGCGCTATCGCGAAGGCTATGCGAGAGGACGATGGCGTTCCGATTAAGGAGAATAGCTGGCATGGCCGAAGATACTCGAACTCCTTTACCGGGACCCAGTTCGTGTACTGGCTGGTCCGCGAGTTCCGCGACATCTCAAATCGCGAGCAGGCCACTGAATGGGGCTCCAAACTGATGGAGCAAGGGCTGTTCGACCATTGTCGGGGGACCCATGGGTTCCTGGATGGGTAAGTTCGATGATTACTCGCAGTGACTGTGATTCTAACGGGAGCTTTAGGCACTATTTCTACGTCCTCCGCGGGGAGTACATCATTCCGGTCACGCCGAAACCAGGTTGGTTCTCTCGTCCTGTGAGGCACGACGATATGTATGCGCGAGGATTAAACTCGCCGAGGACGGCCTCTGGCAAGAAACCTAACAAGCGGCTCATCTTCAGCCAGAGCATGATCATTGACGTAGATCCTAGAGAGGTACGATCTGTTACAGCGTGTATCTCGAATTCTGACTGATAGCGCCCATCTTTGTAGCGAAGCGACCAGGCCGAGGCGGTTGTCTTACACCACGATATCATTCATAATCCTGCCACCTGTTTCCACTTCGAGTTTCATTGGATCGGCACAACTGCGCGGTGCATCGAGGACCTCCTGCAGCAATGGAGCCGGACGATAGAACGGTATGGTCTGAAGCTTGTCGAGGCTTACGTCGACCAGATCAGCGACGTCAGAGAGAAGAACCCGTTCCAATCGTGCTTCCCTATCCCACTGGCGACGCCTCCCCCCGAGGTATCCAAGCTCGAGAGACGGGTACCGGAAGGTTTCCACGCGACGCACTATTTCGAGTCGGCCTTACTGCGGAAATGGGGCTTCGTCTTGGACATCGAGGCTGCTGGCCACTACCCAAGTCAGGTGGACGTGGTCTACTCCTATAGGCGTTCGCCGTTCAAGTACTCTCAGTGGGTCCACCGGACTGGCGTCGCATTCATTCAAGTCCTGGGAGGTTCCCAAGGGTTCCTCTTTCTCACCAACCGCCTCATGGCTCCGGGACGCATCGGAACGGCCTTCAAGTCACAACGGCCCGCCGCAGCCGCGGAAGAGATCCGAATCAACTTGTACAGATTCTGCTCAGACAAGGGATCACTGGAGCGGTTTTACGACGAGGAGATGGCGCAGATGGAGCATGCTCTCGAGGAACCCCCACCTTTGCGTATATGATTGTGATGCTGGCTGTCGTGCATAACGATGATGCTCTTGAAACTGCTCAGTTTGAGCCACGACGACGACCTTGCGAGACGATGACGGTACCGTGGTATCCCGGAATCCGGGTTCTTCCTCGGCTGCCAGAAACCGGTTAGTCCTACTCCGGCTAGTCTCTATCTTCAAGGCTTCTTCAACCTCGCCCGCTGGCACTGATGAATCAACCAGACGTGATACTCGCTTCGCTGTCTGTCTCTTGACTCATGTCATCCACCATGCCGACTTTCGTGCGATACTCATCAAATGCCGCGGTGTTGGCCGACGCTTTGGTCCCTATCTGGTCAAGATACACGCAAGATTACGACATGGTGAGTAGTAGGCACCCACACAATCGCATTACACCTGCAGTCATCCACCAAATGGACGGGCACTTCCATCCGGTGCCGAGTCCGATAAGATGTGCGTAAGCTGGAGAGCTTATCACTATGCATTCACTTATCGTACCTTAAGCCAGATTCCACCGGCATCGACACATCCTCCAAACCACCCTGAACCATAGTCAGGCCCGTACGATTAGCCACCACCGCCCACCAGCTTCCCGTCATGGCACAGACCCCTACGCCTCATCCTCGAGCTTCACGGACCGTTATACATCTCCCCTATGACGTGCTCGTCGACATGTTCTCATTTCTGCTCTCTCCCGACCTCGTCAATCTCCTGTGCAGCTGTCGCACGCTGTACGCTCTTGTCGGCGATGAACCCACTTGGCGATCTATGTCAAGTGCCTATGGCCTTCGCGACATTGAACACTTCGGTGGACGATCCTGGTATACGGTCTACACGAGGCTACTACACACGTACGGGCCCATGCTCGGGCTCTGGGCGGGAGACCACCCGTACACTGGCAGCGTCATCGAAGTGACCCTCCAAGCCGGCGACGCCAACAGGCAAGGCGGGATCATCGTCGAATTGTGGCGTTTTCGCGCCCTTCAGCCGGAGGACCTTGACGGACCGGAGACGGCAGAGCCTCCCACTTACATTCAACTAGCAAACATCGACTTCAGTCACACCGCCACCGTACATGGGCCGCCGAGGATCACATGTTGTTACGACAAGCGGTCGCCAACCCATCGCGCCCGTTTCGAGCTGCAGTCGTCCTGCATGACAGGCTTCTACCTGCATACGCGACGCGGCCAATACCCTCACCCAGACTTTCCCAGCGCCGAGTCTCACACTTGGGTAGATGCGACTCGATATCCTAGAGTGCCATGCATGCCATCCCGCGACATCGATCAGACTCCACATCTTCCCCCTCATCCCCGTGTGCCCGTGGTTTACGCTGCACCAACGTCGTACCGGAAGCCCCCAGCCCTATCCGTATCCTGCTCGCTGGGCTGTGCCGAACGCGCCCGTCCCTTTCTCGGCTTCAACGACATCAGCGACTCTCTTCCGCGTTTCTACCCTCTGCGTCATGACGTACCCAAGCACATCGAATACCTATCCCCTGGCTGGCACCCGACTGCGTTGGTGGGGGTCTGGCTGGGCTCCCACGGCCCTCATGGGACGGAATGTCTTTACGTCGACTGGATCAGCCATCCAGCGACACTGCGCGCTTGGAAGATCACCGGAGACGAGAACGTTCCGCGGGGGGCGTTGACCTGGCACGCGAACATGGAGACTCCACTGCCGCAAACGCAGTCGCTTCTAGAGTTGTGCGTGCGGTGTTTAGAGAATATCGAAGGATGCCAGTTTTACGATGGTGCGGGAACTACTAGCGGTCGAGGGTACATGTAAGCCAGATCCTATGTTGCGCGACGTTTTTCTGACAAGAGGTATCAGGGCACATCAGAGGGAGACGCCTTCTACCATCCTTGCCGTGGGTCGGGAGCAGACGCTGCGGGTGATATGGGTTGAAGCAGAAGAGGTGTCGACTTACGTCAGATACATCCGTCCCCCGAATCGCATGCTCTAATATCGTGGCGCGTATGAACGAAATCAATACGAGCGTATAATGACTGATTTGCATGTCACACGTCACCTTACAAAGCGGCCATCGCTAGGTCTGTACCATTTGTGTCCACCTATCGGTCAATGCTCAGCACATGCACTTTGACATTTCAGCCGATGCCTGTCCGGGATGAATCGTTCATTGATGTTTCAAAACTTGATAACACCGTTCGAACCAACTGCACGCTACCATAACATACATACACTCTCACGCGAGGCGAACAATACAAATCCTTCGCGTGGTAACCCCTTCTCTGTGACTTTATTTCGTTACTGTTGGACGTCTCCGGGCTTCGTGGTAGTAGGGGCCGTGACTACATGAGGTAAGCCTTGGCGGGGACCAGCGGGAGTGGGAGATGTAGGCGACGTGGGAACAAACTTGGCCTTCGCAGTGCCAGTCGGACGACGAATGGGCGCAAGTTTAGGAAGCTGGTCCCGGACCTTCGTCTTGACAGGCGTGGTGGTTTGAAGCCGTGTCAAAAACCTCTTGCGGAGCCGCGTAGCGGCTCGTTTCACCTGGCTAGGCTTGTAGTTGCCATCCTTGGATTCCGCCTCCATTTCCTCCATAGCGTCCTCCAATTCATCTGGTCTGATGAGCTCATCCAGGGGTTCCATGATCTTGCAAACCATTTTGCCGTACGCGTGTTCGAAGATTTTTTCACCTTCGTCCTACAAGTTCAAGGCCACAGTGAGCTGACCGTGCAACCGACAAAGATCAAAACATAGAAGTACGTACTAGCAGTTGAGAATCCGGTTTTGTCGCCTGTTCATCTACAACGTCGTACCACGATGGTTGGTAGTCGAATATAATATCAGCGGCTCTGTTTGCCTCAATGACGAGACGGAGCGCCTTGGCGAAGCGTTCCGTCGGATATATTGGCGGAAACATGACCCGGCCTTGCGATGCGTCTACATGGGGCCACCGAATACAGTCCTCGCAGAAATAGAGCAGTTCGCTCTTGAGCTTGAGCGTGGTCGCAAGAGTGGACGCTAGCTCGCCTTTGAGCTTCTTGATAGCCTCGGCATAGCCTTCTAGCTGGGTATAATTTGGCCGCCGGGCCAGGGGTGTTCGAGGACTGGTGGAAGAGGTGGACGAGGGCTGTGTCTTTTCAGCTGCCTGCTGCCACTCTGGGGGCCTATGAAACAGGACCAAGGTCCACTTGATGTGGGCTACAAGCATGACGTAGATGGCGGGCACTTCGGGTCTGGCATTGAACATACAGAACGCCTGGGCACAGACTTGGCCTATTGCGTCCCGGGTCGCCGTCATTACGGCGGACATGTACAGTGTATTGGCCGCAGAGTTTTGGAAGCCGCCGAAAGGTATTTCTTGTTCAAACAGTGCCAGCGCCTTGACTTCTATGATGAGCAATGGCTAGGACTCGGAGAACGCCCTTTGAAGGGTGCATGCGCCTACAGAAAGTGCACGCCTCCTGTATCGGATGCATGGCGCATCCGCCTCTAAGGAAGTTCTAGCTCAGGAGGCCCGAGACTGCGCAGAGGCGCGATAGAGGCGGAGCCCGATTACGTGGGGAGATATTCAACAGCCTGGGTATATATACCCAGAAGTTGTATCGACATTTTCTCTCCATCAGCCGTCACCCGCACTGCCTCTCACTGCTGAAATTCCCTCGCGATACAGAATCCCTCTCAACCTTATCACTGTCTAACATGAGCTCGGGCGAACGAGAAAAATCTCGTTGCAGTGGCATCTTCCTACCCGATCAAAACAATCCTTACTCTATCGTCGTAAGGGATGCGGACGGCCACCCTGTCTACACGGAGACAAGCCCGTACGTTATCACTAACGAGTCGATGGAGCTACGCGGTAAAGTCTGTAACTTAAGCTCTTCATTTTCTCTCGGTCCAACTGACCTCTACTACATCTACAAGGCGTACGAGAAGTTTTGGCAGACATACCCCGCCATGGTCACTTTGCCTGAGCAACTGCCGCTCGAGCTACGCAGCTCACTCAAACAGGGAGAAGATTCCAAGGGCGGCTATTTCCTCCACTACGGCTTTCTGGCTAGGCCGGAGCGACTGCAAGACTGCGTGTCCAAGCTCAAGCTTGACTGCACTGGACGCGGACCCTCCGCAGCGCTGAGTGCGATTGCCAAGGAGATCGCGAGACGTTCCGAGGGGACGCTCGAGCCATGGCTCCAACTGTGCGATAGGCTGCCTGTGCCCGACAGAGACGAACGCCTGGGCCCCGACAGAGTCATTGCCTTGTATTCGAACGGGAATATAGGTATTGGCTCGAACGGTATGCCGTACACCCCGAAAGAGAAAGCCGACTACATTCAGCTACTCGGCGACATACTCTCTCCGTCTACCGACCAGAAAGAGCCTATGTGGTACTGGGATCATTCTCATGCGTGAGTCCGTGCGCGCGTCCTGACGGCCTTAGCCCCCTAATCCGCATCAACAGACCGAATTTTTCCACCCTCAAGAACAAGGAAGCATGGGACGTAGCCGATGTTGTGATTCTAGAGGACGACGAAGACTAGTGTGTAGACTAGAGATGTATCTGCAACGAGCCGTGATGCCTCATCGTGTTTTTGTCGGCTCCTTGACCACAGCGTAGGAACACCTACCTTACTCGCATCCGCTTTGTCGTCATCACCGTCTCATGTCGATGAGAAGTGACAACTCCATACGAACGCGTGCAGGTTGCATATGAAGCACTGAATCTCATGTTTCTTGGCCTCGGTGCAGCACATGATCGTGCCAACGGCAGCAGCTAGGATGTGGGCTCAGAAACCGTGTAACGCACACCAGGTCATTGTATTGAGCGCTGGCGATCCAGGGTATATAGCGGTGTCAAGTCCGGTCCCCCTCACTTCGCTTGTGGCACACAGGACAGCCCTGCGTGATCTTCGCCCGCAATATCGCAGTGCTACATATTGCGCGATCAGTCATTAGACGCAGGCAGCGGCGGCAACATGAGGACGTACAATGCGATCTTGCCGCTGAGGCCTGGCTGGCCGCCGATGCCCAGACCTACCAACGTCGGGTCCGGCTGGTGGGGTAGCTCCTCGCCATGGTCGACGCAGTGCGCGTGCACGACGTGGCGACAGAGAAAGAGCAGCGCGAGTCCGTGAGCCGGCTGAGATATGGGCAGACTGCATATCGGGCAAGGGGTCTTTGCTGTAGACCAGCAATGAGTAAGCGCGCGAGTTGACCCACGGCGAGCATACACTAACCACTCAGGAAGAATCCGCTTGTCTGATTTCTATGCAGCTTGAACACGAGATCTGCGCAGTCGCCGTTCAAGATCGTCTGGCAGCCCTCGAGCAGTGAGACCTGGAGGTTGAAGTCGTGTAGGATCTTGATGAGCGCGCCCTTTAGGCCCGGAATCTCCAGTCCATTCTTGATGCGGCGGATGAGGCGGATGGGGTCTATCTCCGCGCCGACGTTCTCCAGCAACCCCCGGATGAACGCTGACAAAGGTAGTCAGTGCCTACTCTATGTAGGTGTGTACAGCGAGGGCTTACGTGGTCGTGTTTCCGAATATCGGAGCAGGTCTTCCCAGAGGTCATCGTCATGTTGCTCTTTCGCAAAGTCGATAGCCTGAGACAGATGAGCATAGCGAGACCTCCGCGACACGAAGCACCTACCCGGTTCACGTCGCCCAACCTCTCGATGATCAGATTGAGAGCTTTCTTGTTGTTGCCCATGCGCCCAAGCAAAAAGACCATCTCCGGAACCAGGTCGCGCTCGTTACACACGTTGTACGCCTGTGCACAAAGCGTCCACATCAGCGCCAAACACCTCGAAGTAGAAGAGCAGCGCGTACCTCCTCCAAGTTATAGTAGTTGCTTGCCCGGAGGAAGTCGATAAGCCGCCTAGGAGCGTACTCTGCATACAGCTTGACCTGAAGTCCAGGAGTTAGAAATTGTATATGAAACGGGGTTGATAATGTGTTACCTGAACGTCCGCGTACGCGGAGGTGAGATGTGGGTCCTTGTGGAATAGCGCATCCAAATACAGATATAGATACGCCGGTCGCGACTGTAATTGTTGGACGACGCGGCCAATCTACGACGCGGAAAAGTCAGCTATCAACATGAAGGCATCGTATATGGTCGGTCCCACCGGTATCGAATGTATATGATCCACGAGCAGTGTGATCGCGGCAACAGGGTCAGTGTCGACCTCCTCGCCCTCTTGTCTTCGCTTCTCGCGTAGCTCCTGATCAAACTCGACGAGCAGAAGCGCCTGGTCCTGCACATCGGTGAAGAGGTTGTATTCCCGGATGAGCTGGAAGACGTTCGGGCGCCGCAGGCGGAGGAAGTAGGGTAGTGCCTTGCCCGGTTGGCGGTTGAGGGTGAAGCTGCAAAGCCATGTGAGGTTGCGATTGCACACGAAAGGGTATAAGGGAATGCGTACAGCTCCGCAAGACATTCCATCAGGATAACGGTGCCGGGGCCAGTGGGCTTCGTGGTGGAAGACGAGGGGGCCCTGTCTAGCTCGGACTGTATGGCAACGATGACAGCGGAGATGTCGTATATCCCCTTGGGCCAAGTCTTGATGGTTTGAAGTAAAGCCTTCATCGACGATAATGAGCAAAAAGCGCCCTCGTACAACAAGACAATCGTACCTGTCGATCGTGCGCAAGGAAGTAAGTCAGGACTATCTCATACACCAAAGGCCCAAGTGTTGGCGACTCCGTGGGGATGTAAGGGATGATCGCCTGAACGATGATTAGCATGCACGATGTTGGCAGATCCTGCTCAAAAAAGTACCTGCAGCTGATGCTTCTGCGCGAAGACGAAGATCCAGTCCTCCCAGCGCTTCGTATGCTGACCGCAAACCTTCGGACACAGACGCGCAGCCTTGACAAAGTCTCCCTCGGCGACGAGGTGTTCGATGTATCGTTGCCCAATCTGCACAGCGTCAATGGAGTCCTTCTCTTCTGACGCGTCCGCCTCGTCGCTCTGTCGTTCAATCTCCTCCAACGCCTCCTCGTACCGTTTTCGCTCGACCAGCCAGGCGACATGGTCGCGCCAGTCTCGCGGTTTCACCACGACGAGGTCCTTCGGGCTGAGCACCACGTAGTACCGCTCCGCCGCAGACCCCGATGCGGAAGCCTTGACAGGGCCTGCTTCGATGTCGACCAATACGTAGTCGTTGCAGTTCCACCGTTCGAAGTTCGTGATGCTCAGGGCGTCCGCTGCGAGCTCCTCTCCCGCGCGCGAGATGATACGGAGCTCAGGACGCTCCGCCTGTTTGCGCGCCTGCTCCGCCCTGTCGGCCGTCGCCTCGTTGCCGGTCAGGAACGACATGTCTGGAGGTGTGTATGCGAGCACCAGGAACGCGGTAAGTGCTGGGGGTTTGGGAGCCGTCGACCGCACGGACCCTGTCCCGTTGGTCTTCTTGACGGCACTTTCGATCAAAGCCGCAGACCCTGGGGAAGAGTGGGACAACAGGTGGGGGACGATGCCGGACATCATACAGTCGAGCTGGAAAACTGCGGTGATCTCGACAAGAAGCGGGGGACCGCTAGAGGCGGCCGATGTCTTGCGGGGACGCGCGCGAATGCGAGCCACCTTGATCTGGTCCGCCCAGCCGATAAGAAGTGTAGAGTTGTCCTGCCAGTGGAGCGTGCACTTGAACAGGTCTGCGCGGGGGCTGTCGGCGGGACGGTCAATGAAAGTGATCCGACTTTGTGACTGAGTGTCGTAGATCTTCACGCCCTGCATACCCGTTCAATGTCTGGCGAAACTGATGTACGGAGGGAAGAAAAGAGACATACAAGGTCATTTGCCCATGCAATGAGGTTGTCGCGCCACCGTACTTGCCATATGGGTCCTTCTCCGGAATGCAGAACCGTCTCCTTGTAGCCCAGCCAACCCTTCTCGTGCAGAGTCAGGTTTCCAGCCATGCCGCCGGAGATGACCGACCGCGTGCTGCTCTTCGCGAAGTTCGGCTCAAGGGCGACAGTTCGTAGAGGTCGTTTCAGATTGAATGAAGGAGTTTCCGAGCCAGAGAGTGAGTGTACGGCGACCTGTCCTGATAGTCGCGTTCCAGCGCAGACGCGATGAGCATCCGTACGAGTTGCAGTATCCCGTCGCGCATATAGAAGAAGTCTCACCGTCTATCGAGGCTGTTGCAATAAAGTCTCCGGTAACATCCATAGAGATGTCGCTCACGGAAGCCGTGTGCGCCGTGAAGGACTTGATGTGCTGCCCCGAGAGATCAAGAATGTGTAGCATTCCTCCATGTGTCCCTAGAGCCTAAGCGCAGCATTTAGCATAGGAAAGCGCGCATCACCTACCATGCGCAGCTCACAAGGCGTTGGTTCGCATATGCAAGGGTAGAAGCAGAGTCCTTCTGAAGTAACTGGTGTGCGATTCCCCCGAGACGTTCGTACTTGAGTGCAGGTTCCTCGTCCTCTTCATCCTCGTCCTCCTCATCCTCATCCTCATCCTCATCGTCTTCGGCCTCATCTTCGTCTTCTGCGCTTTCGACACCGTTTGCGGATTCTCCTCCGTTGGTGCTGCCATGCGCCTCACCATCCTCATCCTCCGTAGCGCTTCCCTCAAAGGTCATCCTGTCCGGACTCGCAGTCATCAGCCTGTCAGGCTCCCCAGTAGATTCCGCAGACATGCTTCAGATTCCGAGAGATTTAGCGACACATGAGCCCCAGCGCGGTCAGCAAGTCAGTGGGCAGCGCAGCAGCAGGCTGGGAGCAGGCTGGGAGAGAGACGCGACGGTGACGCGCGGTGGCGGGGACGCGCACGGAGACGCCCGCGTGTGTCTGTGGGAGCCTTTGGGCGCTCGCATCCGGCCCTCTCTCTCTGGTCTGGACCTGCTTGTGCTCGCTATGCCCACCTTCCCCTCGAATCCATTGAACTCGCCGGCGTACAGCAAGGTGTTCAGGAAGCACCCGGCGCTGTTTGGCGTCTCGTTTGTCTTGCTCATCGTGGGGGCTTCGTTCGGCATGCAGCAGTTCACGCAGACGCGGTACGAACTGCACGACCAGAAGGTCTCCGCGGTGAGTTTGGCGGCCGTCCCGCGTGGAGCATGACGGCATATGGATTGCTTATGCATGGGCATGCTAGATGAGCAAAGAGCAGGAGTTGGGTCTGGAGAAGAACCGGCGGAAGATTGACATTCGAGAGGAGTACTTTGTGCGTCTACACATTTCTTCCTCATGCGAGCTGCTCATTTATACTTCCACACATCGTCTAGAAACTCAGCGCAGCCCCTACGGAAGAGTGGGAGCCTAAACGTATCGCGCGACCAAAGGGCCTGCCGGAATGGGGCGTCCCGCCACCAGAGCCCACGGTCGACCCCAAGTCCAAACCCTGACCTCTCCTAACGCCGTCTTCCGCACTACTATCCCTCGTCATACGGTCTTCATCTAATGCATCATCCGGAGGTTGTTGTAACCATAGTCATCACAAACGTTCTTGTCACACCTTGTGTTACCTCGGGTTCATGCCTCCAAAGCGCAAATCACAGGGCAAGCGAAAATTCGTCCGAAAGCTACCTACAACCTACAACACAAGTCCAGTCTACGCCCAGCGTGCAATCAGTACAACACCTTACTCAGCCGTTGTACGGCGTTGAGCAGGATGTCGCCTTGCCGGATGACCGTCTCGTACTGCGCGTTCTTGACCGACGGGCGATTCGTCTCCACGACACCGTTGACCTTGTCGATCGTACAGTGCAACCGTCCCGATGCAATGAAGCGTGACAACTCGCTACAATGCATGTGAGTACATGTCTTCCGAACAGGGGGAATGGAACGAAAACGTACCTGTCGACGAACTCGGTGCTCACGCCGAATGACCGCGCCAGACTGTCAATCGTCAGACTGCGATAGGATTCTAGTAACTGGTTGTATGCTGAGATGCGCATCTCGCGCACGTAGAACCGTGCATGCGGCGCGAGAAGGCGGTTGGGTTTGAGGAGTGTTTGCTCAGTGGCAGCTGAGGGACAGATTAGCGCAAGAGCCCGAATATGAAACAAGGAACGTGTGGTGTACCAAGCGCGAGGAAGAACTTGTCATAATGCGAGTCGTACAGGTTCTTCATCAAATCTGCCAGTACTGGTAGTTCTGGAAGGACTTGGATGACTTCGGGCGCGGTGATGAGCTAGTTCAGTGTCACATTAGTCGCGTCCATGGCAGACAACCTGACGAAGCCTCCCTACCTTCTTCTTGAGGTCTGGGCGGTTGAGGGTGAGGACGTTGGAAATAATGGTTGCCGCAACGAAGTCGTTGTAGGAGATGAGCTCCGTCGCGGTGAATGTTGAGAGTGCGTCGAGTAGTAGTTCGCCACCACGCTTGAATTGCCGGATAGACAGAAGGTGTAGGCCGCGGTAGACCTTTAGCCTATTTCTCCGGTCCCAGTCACCACCCTTGTCGATCAGCCTGCGGTGATATCAGTCAGGTTTCTTGCGGGCTGAACACTATGGACGCACTCTTCTGCCTGTGTTAGGTGTTGGGTGATCATGTCATGGTCGCCGAAGAAGAACCCGATCCGGACAAGCGTAAGGACGATGTCTATCCTTGAGCCGAGCCCAGGCGTCTTCTCCAGGGCAAGTTTCTGTGCCTCCACGGCCTTGTCCTATGTGCGACATGTTCTATGAGCCAATAGATGATGAGCGGGACGCCATGCCAGGCTCACCTTGTCGCCAATCCGCGTCAGGTAGTTCGCGCGCGCGCGGAGCGCGTCTGCGATGTCTGTCTCGCCCTCAGTTTTCTTTGCCTCCTCGAGCCTCTCCTCAATCTTGTCCAGCTCTTCCTTGTTTGCCTTCTCCATCCGCGCGAGCAGAGCTTCATCCAGATCGAGGGCACTAGTGGCGGTGACTATACGATAGTACGGTGCCATGTCTGGACGCGCGAGTTCAGCGAGTTGACAGAACAATACACGGAGGATGATACACGTACGATCGGCCTCAATGCCTTCAAGGAGCTCCTTGCGCGCATCCTGTTGTAAGTGTTCGAGCGAAGGCGTAGACAGGACAAAGTAGTTCTGCGCGAGGCCGAGGTTAGGGATGGGGAGGACAGCGTCTTCAGACATTGCGGTTGGCCCACGCGGGTTATGCGGTATACAGATGCAGGTGGGGCGAGCAAAACAGCGAGTACAGGTGAACGAGAACGAGCGAGAGCGAAGGCGGACTGGGGCAGGGACGCGTCAGTACCGCGCATATTCCCACGCTCCTCGACGCGTCACCCGTCGCGCTCATCTCGCTTCAAGTTGTCCTCCACACACTTTCCTCTGCCCAATCCACCTCTTATTCTGCTTCGTGTCATTTCCCACCATCTGCAGCGTCGACCAACATGTCATCAACGCAAGAGCTCCTGAAGGAGGCAGGGGCGTCTTCCGATCCCAAACGCGCCGAGGCACTCTACAAGGAGATCTTGGGTACGCTCTAGTTTCCCATACGCGGTAGGTTTGTAACTCAAAGCATTCCCAGCATCGCCAAGCAGCAAACATGCCTCTACGGAGGAGAAAGAAGCTGAGCTACGCCACCAGGAGGCGGCCCTAGTGAAGCTCGGTGAACTATACCGCGACCAGAAGTGCGTGCGCAAGTGGCTGTAGCTAAAGTTCCTCGTGAAACTGACAAGCGCGTCGCAGCAATGCGCAAGGTATCGCGGAGGTCATCAACCTCTCGCGCGGATTTGTTTCATCCATTGCAAAGGCGAAGACGGCGAAGCTTAGTGAGTTGCATCCGTTTTGAAGACATTATAATTGTTTAATCGATTCTCGGCAGTCCGTACACTTCTCGACTGCTTCAACAGCATCCCCAACAGTCAGAAGATTCAGATGGGTGTCCTGCACGAAAACATCGAATGGGCAAAGCGCGAAAAGCGGATATTCCTCAAGCACAGTCTCGAGACCCGGCTAGTTGGCCTGTCAGTGCACATGCACTCTCGAACGCACCAAAACTAGCTCATATGGCACACACAGACAACTGGACACGCAACAATACAAGCCTGCGCTTGCCCTGATCGAAACCCTACTTACGGAGCTCAAGCGACTGGACGACAAGATGGTGCTGACCGAGGTGCACCTTCTGGAGTCCAGGGTATACCGGGGAGTCGGTAACTTGGCGAAGGCGAAGGTATGATATGCATGTATAGTCAGGATCACGTTTCGTATTGACTGACCCTCTGGTACGCAGGCTGCATTGACGTCAGCTCGGACCGCTGCGAACTCAATATACTGTCCACCACACCTCCAAGCCCGTCTCGACCTTCAGTCCGGTATCCTCCATGCCGAGGACAAGGACTACACGACCGCATATTCCTACTTCTACGAGACATTCGAGAATTTGAGTACGCAAGACGACCCGAGCGCTCTCGGCGCGCTGAAGTACATGCTGCTCTGCAAAGTCATGCTCAACCTCGTACGTCGCAGACGCTCGTGCCGTATTGTCAATTCCTGATTCACCTGTGCGTGTTTATAGCCCGAAGATGTGACTTCGCTTCTTTCGATCAAGCTCGCGTCGAAGTACGCGCAGCTGCGAGACGTGGAGAGCATGCGCGCGATTGCGCGTGCGCACCAGAAGCGGAATCTTGCGGACTTCGAGAAGGCGCTCAAGGACTACCAGCAAGGTTCGCTCTTGTCCGCTGCCGGGAGACATGTCGACTGGCGAATGTTCATGCTGACGCATCTTCCAGAGCTCTCGTCGGACCCCACGATCAGGACACACCTGTCCGCGTTGTACGACACCCTGCTCGAGCAAAATCTGCTCCGCATCGTCGAGCCGTACTCAGTTGTCGAGATTGAGTACATCGCGCAGCAGGTCGGCCAGGGCCGGCAAGCGGTCGAGCTCAAGTGCGTTTTTGTTGGGTTGTCACATGCCCTCGTTACAGGAACTGAGACTGGTGTTCGGCTTCTTAGGTTGTCGCAGATGATTTTGGACAAGATATTCCACGGCGTGCTTGACCAGGGTCGCGGTTGTCTGCTCATCTTCGAGGAGCCTCAGGCGGATGTAAGCACCCCCGGCTCATTCGCGCTCTCCACAAACCTGACACATCGTTCATAGAGAACATACGGTGCTGCGATCGACACGCTCGAACAAGTCGGCAAGGTCGTAGATTCTCTATATGCCAAGGTATTGTCTTCCGCTTATTCATGCCTGAGGACCCTCACTCAATTGTTGCTGTTCTGTCCGTGTTTAGACTGTCAAGTTAGCATGATGCGTTGCGCGACACTTGTAACTTTCTGTATATCACTGCGTTTGCATCTCCTGCGTGAACACCGACAGATGTGAAGTCGGGCAAACTCGGCTTCAACTCCAGGTCGCTGTCGAATTGCGCGTGAATCTTCCTCGCAGCTCTGATCATTCAGGTTCACACTGTCTACTGACTACGAAATAT
>MNAD01000323.1:0-17224 GCA_001895945.1 Trametes pubescens | reverse complement strand
ATATTTCGTAGTCAGTAGACAGTGTGAACCTGAATGATCAGAGCTGCGAGGAAGATTCACGCGCAATTCGACAGCGACCTGGAGTTGAAGCCGAGTTTGCCCGACTTCACATCTGTCGGTGTTCACGCAGGAGATGCAAACGCAGTGATATACAGAAAGTTACAAGTGTCGCGCAACGCATCATGCTAACTTGACAGTCTAAACACGGACAGAACAGCAACAATTGAGTGAGGGTCCTCAGGCATGAATAAGCGGAAGACAATACCTTGGCATATAGAGAATCTACGACCTTGCCGACTTGTTCGAGCGTGTCGATCGCAGCACCGTATGTTCTCTATGAACGATGTGTCAGGTTTGTGGAGAGCGCGAATGAGCCGGGGGTGCTTACATCCGCCTGAGGCTCCTCGAAGATGAGCAGACAACCGCGACCCTGGTCAAGCACACCGTGGAATATCTTGTCCAAAATCATCTGCGACAGCCTAGAAGCCGAATGCCAGACTTAGTTGGCGTAACGAGTGACACCCAGCAAAGACGCACTTCAACTCGACCGCTTGCCGGCCCTGGCCGACCTGCTGCGCGATGTACTCGATCTCGACGACCAAGTATGGCTCGACGATGCGGAGCAGATTCTGCTCGAGCAGGGTGTCGTACAACGCGGACAGGTGTGTCCGGATCGTGGGGTCCGACGAGAGCTCTGGAAAGATGGGTCAGCATGAAGGCTCGCAGTTCGATATGGCGTCGAACGCCGGGCGAGAATGAACCTTGCTGATAGTCCTCGAGCGCTTTCTCGAAGTCCGCGAGATTTCGCTTCTGGTGCGCACGCGCGATCGCGCGCATGCTCTCTACGTCTCGCAGCTGCGCGTACTTCGACGCCGGCTTGATGGAGATAAGAGAAGTCACGTCCACGGGCTGCAAACACGCGCACGTCGATCAGGAATCGTCAACACGGCACGAGCGTCTGCGACGTACGAGGTTAAGCATGACTTTGCAGAGCAGCATGTACTTGAGCGCGCCGAGAGCGCTCGGGTCGTCTTGCGTGCTCAGGTTCTCGAACATCTCGTAGAAGTAGAAGACGCGGTCGTGTAGTCCTTGTCTTCGGCGTGGAGGATACCAGACTGGAAGTCGAGACGGGCTTGGAGGTGTGGTGGACAGTATATAGAGTTCGCAGCGGTCCAAGCAGACGTCAATGCAGTCTAGGCAACAGAGGGTTAGTCAGTGTGAAACTAGATCCCAAGCATGCATGCATGTCATACCTTCGCCTTCGCCTTATTGCCCACTCTCCGGTATACTCTGTACTCCACAAGGTGCACCTCTTGCCGTCCAGTAGCTTGAGCTCCGTAAGTAGGAACTCCATCAGGGCAAGTGCAGGCTTGTATTGTTGCGTGTCCGGTTGATCGTGTACACTGTACGCCATCTGAGCTAGGTTCTGGGCGTTCGGGAATGTATGTGTACTCACAGACCACTGGCTGGGTCTCGGGACTGCGCATGGGGAATATCCACTTTCAGCGCTTTGCCCATTCAATGCTCTCGTGCAAGAAACCCATCTGAAGCTTCTGGCTGTTAGGGATGCTATTGAAGCAGTCAAGGAGTACACGGACTGCGCGAAGCCACAATTAAAGTGTTTCCAGGCGGCATTGACGAGCTCCAGCGCGCGATATCTTCGCACTGCGGGAATATCGGAGCGCGGATTGGATGCGGCGGTGTTGATGCGCAACATGAAGACAACGGTCGTGGACGTCGGCATCGTTAGCCCCTTCGCGGGAGACGAATCCGGAGATGATCTGAATGCGGTGGTGGGCGATTCGACACCCTCGGAGCAGGCAGCATAGAGGACTGCTTTCAGCTCATTGTTGCAGCAAGGCGGGCACCAAAGCCGAGCAGCATCGACGATTTTGTGAAGAAGACGGATGTGGATGTGGTGAGCAGCGAGCGGAAGAGCCGCGACAGAGTGGACTTTCCTCAGCCTGCGCCGGGCCCTGGACGCTCTGTGTTGGTACGCGACGCTCGCCCGGTTTGCTCTTGTTTGGACGCCTTCCTATTACGGTACGCGGCCGCCCGCTCCCCGACGACTCGTCTCGACCGTCTCCTGTGGCTCCGCCGACTCATCGTCTACGTTCCCCGAGCTCCTGTACGATAGTCAGAACACCCCGAAGTGCCTCTTGGCACTCCTCGCGGACCCGAACGTCTTGTGTACTTACCGTGACTCCCGACCCCTGAGACATTCGCCGTGCATGTATTTAATGAGCCTCGAGACGACCGAATGCGACAGATCTCCGCTCCCTCCTCACGTCCGCCGGTTCGAACTCCGAAAGGACGGAGCGACACCACATCTGCACGCACTCGCGTGGCGACCACGTGGTGGTTGGCGCTGGTGGTATGCTCATACCTTAGTCTCCTATACACAGTTTCATTCTACTTACCCAAAATCTACCTGGACCACTGGAAGCTGATTGTGTGGAGCGTATACGCTCAAATCGTACCTGCCTATACTCGATGCGCTCCTGAACGTGAACGTCTCCTCTCGGAACGCACTGGGAAAGCACCTTGTCGCCACCGCTACGAACTCCGCACCTTCCCTGCTCAGCGCTCAGCAGCAGCCGGTCATACAGCAGACAATCCAGGAGAAACACAAGGGTCCACGAGCGGACAGCTAGGCAGAGCACAATGAGGCGGGGAGCGATGTGGACTTGGTCCAGACTCCAGAGTATGTAACGAGAGGAACGGGTTCAGAGTCGACGCGTCCTGGGTCAGCCTGAAGAGCACGCCCTCGGAACGCGGATTGGCCTAGTCTTGAACTGTGCACTTGAAACCTGTGCGCACAAGATCATGTCGGACGTTCGCTGATTTTTATTTCTTGAAGTGACCGCTCAAAGAGGATGGGTGTTGTAGGTTGTATATCCCCCAGATCCATGTATCACGATAATATTTGTGTACAGCACTCCCACTCTTTGGTATATGTCTATCTTTCAATCCCATCTCGCTTTCCTCACCCCTCATACACGCACAGAGATCGAGCCCGAGGCGCCTCCACCACAAGCTCTGGATGGATCGCACCCTCGTATCCCTTGCTTGAACGCACACACCGCAGCCCACTTCATCCTCACCCGCTCCCACCGCATCCTCGCAAAGTCCCTCCATAAAAAGCGGCCCGCAATCTCCTTGCGCAGCTCCCTTATTTTCAGCCTACAATGCCGCGCCTCCGACTTCCACACGTGATATGCCATTACGCACGCCTTCAGATGGCCCTCCTGCCACAAGTTCAGCTCATGCATGCGCCCGCGCACTTCCAGCTGGTACGGTGGCGGCGGGCGCATCTGCATGAAGTGCAGCGCGTCGAAAACCTTGAAGTAGTGGTCGCCCAGATACTTTGTCTGCGCGCGGCCGAGCTCAAGCCTGTACTGGTCGCGCAGCTCGTCGCGGATGGCGAAATAGCGCGTGCGGAGGGGTGGGACAGATGCGCGGAGCACAGCGATCTTGGGGAGGCACTCGGCACGCGCGAGGGCAAGGTCATGCGCGTGCCAGAGGGAGATGGCGTTGTGCGTGCGAGCGTAGTAGTCGACGCGGTGGCGGGTCTTCCTGGATGTGGCGTCAGCGTGCGTCGAGGCGGGAGACTCGGGACGGGAGAGGGGCATACCGCAGGCGAGCGAGGAACATATTCTCTTCTGCAAAGTCGACCATATGAAGGTGTCTCCGGGGTGTGCTGTGTACTGGTTATGCTATGGTTATGGGATGAGCAGAGGTGAGGGACGTGCGGACGTGTATGGCGGATTTATATTGTGCGCCTGACATTCCGATGCATCTCAGATTCCTCGAGATGGGGGCATTATTGTCCTAATCCTGCAACAACAGCTTCGGACCACAATGAGTCACAAGAGGCACGGCTTCGACCTCCCAGGACAGCTACTTGCACCCACAACATTTCATTCTCCGTGTCTGGTCTGCCTCGCAACCGCAGATGTCGTGTAATTGTAATCGGAAGAACAGGCCAGTTTAAGATAGCGGCAAGAGAAGTGGAGGATGGGAGAAATGAAATGCTGTCAGTGCTGCTCAGCCTATATACCAACCCCTACCAGTTTAGCCACACAAAACGTGGCACACGAACAATACAATCAGCATTCCTGCATGGTGCTAATCTATGGCTAAACCTTCGCATAGCACAATGCAATAAACACAAACAATTGTTTACGAGCGGGCCTCGCCCGAAAACGTGTCAACGAGCCACTGAACAAACATCGACCATCGCTTGTCAAAGAGAGCCAGCGCTGCGCCTTGTTCTTTGGGTGCCAAGCAAGCATACTGCGCGAGTTGCAAGTTGAGCTCTTCGGAACATCGACTACGAGGCTGGCGACAACATACCTTCAGGCTGTCCCGCGCGAGTGCCTTCACAGTGAGCAAACCGGTCACCTCGCTTACAATCAAGACCTGGAAGAAGTCGAAGGAAAGGCCCATGTTGCCGAACACAGCGGGATCATCGGAATTCAGCGTGATGGGCACACCCTGGTTCATGAGTATCGGGAGTGGGTGCATAGGCATGGACCCTGTGAGTCGCTGCGAACAAGGTGTCGGTGTGCATCCCCCAAACACCAACGCGTAGACAACACCTACCAAGATTTCGTTCCTGGAGCAGGGTCGTTAGCGCATTATATGTGGGTAGTGAAATCGAGCGAGGACTTACGATATCGGACACATTTCGACCGCGATGTTTCTCTCCCGGCACAGCTCCATCAGCTTGGGATGTTTCGCGAGGGAGAAACTGTACATGCCATACTCAGATCCATTCACATTGAGAATGGATAGATGCATACCTGTGGCCGATGCGCTTTGTCCCAAGAAGGATGGTGTCGTACAGGTTCATGTCTGCCGCAGTCCCGTCGCCGAGAGTCTCTCCCGCGTGAAGGATGAAAGGGATGTCAAGGTCTAGCACTTTCTGCCGCGTGACGAAGCGTTGGAAGGGGACTATGAAGTTAATGAGCGGCGGCAGCGGGTCTTCAGGGCCTACGAGGTCGAAACCTGGATGCCGTTACATCAGTCCCATGTGTGGTAGCGCAGGAGCGGACGTGCTATACCGCAGATGAGATGAGGGAACTCCTGCTTGAGCGCGATACAGTCTTCTAGGAACCACTCCAGCCCCTCGCAAGTGAGGTCTTTCTTCACCGCGCTATATATGATCTGCGGCCTACATCAGCATGTACGGGCGAGGGGAGGCAAGAATGTTTTTGGACCTTGGACCCAACGAACTCGTCGCTCCTGCCCTGCGCTGCAAGGTCTCGCTTCACCCCTGCGATGACCTCGTCGTAGACGAGGAGCCATTCACGATGCGGCACGTTCTCTTGCCCATCCGCACCGATCATGTATCTGCGGGTAAACGGTGAGCTAAAACTAGGACAGCGGAGGCATACAGCACACATACTTGTACCAGAACGGGATGCGTGTCTCGATATACAAGATGCCGTCCTCGATAGACGACAGGAAGAATTCCCGGACGTACTCCACAAAGATCAGCATGTACCATACAAGGCCCTTTAAGACGCGGAAGGGTCAGTCGCTCGGGCACATAATGCTGGGTCGTTCGACTTACCCGCGCTACAGCAAAGGTCGATAGGAATTTCTCCCAGATCTAGTACACATATATCATGAGAGCGATGTTGGACATGTATACGTGATAATGAGCGAACCTTTGCAGTTGTGTTGTGCGTATGATACGCCTCTGTAGGGTTGATAGTAAGGGCGCACACCGCCCACTCGTTGAACCCCGCAGATCCACCTAGGTTAATGTCGAACGCGCCCCTTGCATTGGACAAGGGCACCCACTGCCCTGTTCGTACACGCTATCCGTCAGGCTTCCAAGGCTAGTCCACTGGTCCTGAGGCAAAGGGCAGAACTCAGGAAGTACGTTGTGGATCGTCTCTGCCGTGAGCCGTGTGCTGGTGCGGACGTGTATAGCGGGGTGCTTGAGTGCGATGTTGAGGAGAACGCGCGCGTTCACTGTCGCATCCAAATGAGAATGAAGGAGCGTGCCCTTTGGCATCTAATGGGCAGCTGAGTAAATGGCAGGGCGGTGAGCCCGATGTCAATGTTACCTTAGCCACAGCCCGGAAGAGCTTCGTCTTCAAGATCGTCTCGCGAGCTGTCATCCATGTGAGCATATACAAGAATTGAACACAAGCCACCATGATACTCACCTGTGAGGAACTCCATCCCTGGAAAGACATGCGCCGCTCCCGGGATCTCAGGAGCTGCCCGGCTCCAAACCGTCTCATGTTCCTCTGCTCGAATCCGACGCAAAATCTGGTCTGCCTGTTTCTCTGTATCGCTGGCGACCCCAAAGGCGTCAGCGTCGACACGGTGGGATCTGTCCTCAGCGATGAGAAGCTCGTGCTCGCGCAGGTATTCTTCCATTCTGTTCGATGTCTGGTCCACTGTGATCGATGTGTTGGTATCTTATAATATGAAAGGGAAGCTGCGCTAATTTGCAGAGTGGCAGGAGTGCGGCCTCTGAGAAACATACCTGTGGTCGATTCGCTCGTCCCAAGAAGGACCGTGTCGTAGAGGTTTGTGTCCGCCGCTGAGGGTCTTCAAGGCCTTGACCAGTGTGGCGAGATACATTCATTCGCTGCGGGTCTCCAACTTGAGTGGGTCCGCAATAGTTTTGTTGAAACACGTCAAGAGCAACTCGGAGCGTCGTCACCGACTACCGCTCACCACGTGCGCTTGTTCTGCAAGCCAATCGCGAGACCGGATGAGCACTGCCATTGTGCGTCCACCAGCGCGGCGCAGCCTGCCAGTGTCCACCGGTCCCCTCTTGCTCTCTTCTCATCCTCTCACAACCTCAGGCTCTCCACGCGATTTGGATGACACATCGACTGCCTTGAGAAGGAACGTGCACATAGACCATCAATATCTCTCCTCCCACCTGGCGCTTCTCTATCTTGCTCGCCTACAGTCAGTGCTGGTTTCTATTCTACTCGAACGAAAGACACAAGCGGTTGCGCAAGCCCTTCCACAAGAGACCTTATTGGTACCGGCTTGCTCGTGGGATACGTATCTCTTCGCATCCGCCGTCATGAAAGAGCTGTGAGGGCTTAGAGACATCGCGCATCCGTCGTGAATGGAGAGCGGAGACAGGTCGTCGGTACGTGTTCTGCGTCCAGACGTCCCATATGTGCTGATGCTGATTAGCTATACCCCACATTTATCCTCGGAGGCGACTCTCTGCTTAGTTTTCTTCTAATCCAAGAGAGGAAGGGATACATCATCGTTACCAGCGTATCCACCCCCGAGGTCGTCGAAGGGATCAAGAGCAAATGTCACGGATTTGTCCGTGCTCTCGTTCTCGACCCGACCGAGGCGAGTCTTTTCCGTTCAGCGTTGGTACACTCATGCTCAAGTGACATGCATTAGCCCGAGATGATCCCATACTTCCTGCGGTCTCTCGCATCGACTATGTCTCGACGCTTCCCTATCACTGCGGCAGGCGACCCGCATGCTTCGCCCACTACGCACATCTACCTTCATTCTGTAGTATCGCTCCTCTCTCTCCCTTCCCACAACATCACACCGCCGCCCGCCCCACTCGAGCATCTCAGCCTCCATGGCGACTACCTGCCCTATCTCCAAGCCACACACATTGTTCCCCTGCAAGTCCTTCAGGCCCTTCTCCCGCTCCTGCGAGCCACCCCCGCTCGAGCAAAGGACGCGCGCGCGAACGGATTGGGGCGCCAGAGCATTGTCGTATGTCTCCCCGCCACGGACACCCGCGTCGGGCTGCCATTCGCGAGCGCGCAGGCGATGAGCGCCGCAGCCACCCTCCGCGGCGTCGACATACTCCGGCGCAAGATCCATGCCGCGGGCCTGTCCGGACGCGGCTCGGGCGCAGCGGAGTCAATGCGCAACATCAAGGTGACCGTTGTGGTCGTCGGCGTCGTCGGTCCCGTCGCAGGGGACGAATCCGCGGGTGATCTGCGGGCCGTGGTGGGCGAGTGGACGCCATCGGAGCAGGCGGCGTATGGGACGGTGTTCGGGTCGTTGCTGGAGCATGGCGGGCACCAGCGGATCCGCCGGCAGCCGAGCAACGTCGCCGATTTCGTGGAGACGGTCGTGGATGTGGTGAGCAGCGGGCGGAAGAGCCGGAATGGGCTCTCTCCGTATGCGCTGTGCCGCGGCTTGGGCACCCTGCACGAACTCGTGCGTGGTGATCGCGTGGTAGTTGGCGCTGGCGGTACGTATAGTGAGACTTGGTCTGGGCTACTGGATTCTGACAATATGCGCGTAGCTGGGACATATGCGCTCGCATCGTACCTCCCTGCGTTCCTGCTCGACGTGCTCCTCAACGTGCCGTATATCATCGTCTCCATCCGGAACGCGGTGCTCCCCATTCCTCCTCGCGTCATCGGGCCTCTGCCTCCCACTGCCTCGGCCGCCAGACCCGCACCGCCGCCTGCTCAACAGCAGCCGATCATCCAGCAGACGATTCCGGAGAAGCATGAGGGTCCGGGAACGGACAGCGAGCCGGAGCACGATGAGGCGGGGAGCGATGCGGACGTGGAGAGCAACGAGGGGTACGGGTCGGGTGTCGGCGAGTCCTGGGTCAGCCTGAAGAGCAGTCTTCGGAGCACGGCTCGACTCAGCCTTGAATCCTGCACGCCAGATTGTGACGGATGCTTGCTGACCTTCTTTGCTCGAAGTGACCTCTCGGAGGCGATGGATGGTGTAAGTTATGTGCTCTGGATCCATGTATCACAATAATGCTAGCGCTTGTGTACAACACTCCCACTCCTTGCTGTACGTCCAATCCCATCTCACTTGCTTCCACCCTCGCACACGCAGAGAGCCCGAGCCCGAGGCACCACCGCCTCCAACCCTGGATGCCATGTCCCCTACTTGAACGCACACACCGCAGTCCACTTCATCCTCAACCGCTTCCACTGCAACCTCACAAAGTGCTGCGACACAAAGTGTCCCATCCGCAGCTCCCTTACGCTCCGCCTGCAATGCCGCGCCTGCGACTTCCACACGCGATACACCATCGCACACTCCTCCATGGGCACCTAACCCTCCCCCCCGCAAGTCAAGCTCGTGCCCATCGAGCCGGGGTCTTCCCCAGCAACTGCTTGGCGCTCCGACGACGAACACAGCGCCCGCTTCGAGTAGTCTAGCATATTAGACGGAATTCGTCAGTCCCATATACCGTTGACATATCAGTGTTCCCAAGGGTATGCGCCGCCGACCATCGCCGGCGGCGCTGAAATAGACAGTAAACTCCCGTTGATCAAGAGCTCAGATAATTTAATACATTACACTGGAGGCAAGTTTGAGAGAGAACATATAAGGCGTACATATGTAACACGGTGCATCTCCACGGTAGCGACTCTCAACTTGGATAATCTACCTCTTGTACTAGTATGTGCTCCTTGGACGAGGTAACGTATACGTACTGGTATGCCCAACTTTGAATACATACTGGTCGCTGCCGTACTGAATTACACGGCTCAAGAATGCGGCAGCTGCAGGTGTTTGTTCTTTGCTGCGCGCGCAGGCAGAACACGTATGGCCATCCCCTTCAGTACGTCTGCTGGGATTCTTCCAGGGTAGGCCTTATCACCACCATTCGAAATCTTCTTTGCCGCTGATTCCCATTGATTCTCCTTGATGAATTCCTTCAGCATAAGCTTGATGTCTTTCAAAGTATCGTTCCTTGAGTAGTTGAACTTCTTCTGGCCATCAACCTATGAATTTTATATCAGCAACGAAAGCAGAAATTCGGATTCGCCCTAGTAGAAACATTGATACCAGTTTCATCTTGTCGCCGTCATGTCTCTTGAGAACCTTCAGCCAAGATTCTTGCAGGCCTTTATCAATCTTCTTGACGGTGGTAGATACCATGTGTGCGAGCAGCCAGAGGCATCGGGGTGTCGGCTCGCAAATGATCTTTCCTGAGATCTTGGTTTTCTTGTAATAGGGTTCATTGAACATCAGGAATGTCGGAGAAAGGAGAGTTAGGGTTTTATCCGCTAGTGCTTCCTTTATCTGTTCGATGGCAGCATTGTAGGGGCCAATGGGAGGAGGCTTCAAGATGCTACTAGATTTGGACTTCTGAGCTGCATCATCGGACCCAAGTTCAGCTTCGCCAGTGGCCATCCCGGCGACCATCTTTGATGCATTGGGCCCGGCTTTGGATTTGGCCGCGTCGGCTAGGGATTGCTCGGGCTTGGACTCGACCACGTCGGATGTCTGTAAGTCAAGAACTTTCGGACGCTTGAACTGGAGTACAGTCATTGTGTGGTGGGTCGTTCCGACTACAAAGATCTTCTTCGTCCGGGGATATTTGCGGAATGCCATCAACACCTGTATGCTGTATTGGGGATACGAGGAGAGCGTTATATTTTTAGCGACCTGGTCTTGTGTGTTCCTCGCTGGCTTTTCACCCAGAGCCTTGCATTCGCCGAGTATGATAGGGACTCCATTGCACTCTATCATCCAGTCAGGCCTACGCATCTGGCCGTTGGTTCGTAGCTTCGGTGACTCCACCACGAACTGCAAGGTGTTTCCTGCGTGTAAAATTAGATTGCATGACATTTACATGAGCATCATACCGCTCACCTGATCCTGCAAATTCTGCCATAATAACCTGCATAACTCGGGCCACGCAATCTTCACTAAGAGAGTTGTCTTCCATGACGCCGATGGCGTGAGTGAATTTCTCGGTGAAGATTGCATGGGACTTGACAATAACCTAATCAGAATAATCATCGACATCAACTGACCGACGCATATGACAGGGATGTAATCAAACATGAACAACTGACACTGGGGTCAGCTATGCAAACTTCTATGGGTGTTTTCTTGTTTTCAGCCGGGACTTTACCACTTTTAGCACGAGACATTATGTATGCGATAGCAATTGAATCGAAAGCGGGTGACACTGTGAGGCGGGAGCTGCTGGAGGATGCCCTTGAACGGTAGGTCCCTCAAGCTTATATATGGAGCAGCTGTGATGCGTATAAGCGCAGGCCAGCGCTGCCATCTCAGCACTACTACGAATGAATACACAATCACTTCAAACATCCTCACATTATGACAACGATCTGTTCGGTGATATGATGCTCTATCAGGATGCAGGGATATGATAATGATAGCAGAGGAATTGAGTGTACACAAGAGTATCGAGGCCCCGGATGTAGATGCATTTGAGCAGTTCTTTGGTGATCGGAGCTCACTGGCAGCGCTAGCTAGCACATAGATCTGAGAGGTGTAACCCGTGCAGCGGTGTGCCAGTGCGTTAGATTTTGAATTTGAGCGCTGAGCGAGCGAGCGCCTGCTCACCGGCACTTGCTGATGCGTTCAGTATCGCACGCGAGGTGTTTTTTGTACATATCCGTTTGCCTCCATACCACGACGCCACTATATCAGTATGGGACAACAAGAGAACAGCCCGCCGGCACGTCACTGGCGGTGAAACTAGAGAAGTTGATGAATCGCATAACGGTTGTCAACAAGCTTGGAAACGTCAGCGCGGTAGACCGCACCGACGCTCACCGTTGCACACCGACGCCCACGGCGGTCGCGACCTTCTCCGCGGCCGCCTGGCGGAAGTATTCATTTCGGATTCCCAGTGAGTAAGCGCCTTTAAGCACACAACACTTGCCGCTCCTCATCATATACACTAGTACCGAATGAGTACTTCGCACTCATAGGGGAGAGGAGTGTTTCATACGCATCCGTTTCGCATCAATCACATCTGTAACAACACCTTCTTCATACTAAGAAGAGAAACGGTACATGCAGGTCAAGAGGAACCCAAAAAAAGGTCCACGTACGTCGGTTTTGACTATGAGGAGCAGCCAGCCGGAGATATTCAAATATGCTATGCTTTAGACATCTGCTACTAACTCGCATGCATATTAATTAGGTTGAATGCAACGAATGCAACGAATGCAACGAATGTGGAGCTCGGACCTACATACATACCACCTGTACCGTATTATTGATGTTTCTGGACGCGGAGACTCGAGTGTTCGCACCGTCACAAGCGCTTGTGTGCGCGCAGATCATGGATGAGATTGATCTGAGATCACCCATGGTTTAGCGCTAAACGCCAATATATATACTGGACCTTTAAGCCTAACTCACTTGATACACAGAACTCATTCCGCGTACACCTCCGAGTATCACTCTCTCACTACTACACATCGCCTTCCACCATTGCTACGTTCTCCGACATGTCGTACACAGACTTGCAGGGTTTATCATCGGCCGTGGAGAGCATGTCCGTTGTCGAACGTCCTCAACAGGACCTGGCTGTGGCCACAACTTCGCTTGATACAGCAAAGCCCACTGCTCACGAATTGCAACCAGAGCATCCGCATGAATTGGAAGCTCCGTCAGATGCGGAGAGCTCTGACTCAGACAACGCAACCGACACAGATTACGAGGCCATCCAAGAACGTGCGCGCCTGAGGGACGAATGTGACCCCGTCGAGTATGAACAGGTGCGTACACTTCCTAATGTCTTTTAACTCTCATGGCTGAGCATGCATGCTACAAAGACATGGGACGAGTACGCGCGGGCCCTTCCTCCCATTCCTTTCGCCGCATTATCCCCCGCGAAAGTGACCAGGCTTGAAGCGATGTACCTCGAGGAAAGGCCGGACGCCTTGCCTGACATCAGCCCAAGATCGCCATCGCGGCTCATCAATTTAGGCTTTCTCTTGAACGCTGAAGAGATAATCGATTGCGCCATCCGAACGGGTCTACTCCGTACGGAGACGTTCCAGAAGGAGCAGCCTGTGGCGCCCTGGAGTCGCAAGGAAGCGAATCCGAAGGGCCTTAACCATTACCTTGTTATGAAGTTGAACCATGCACTTGGTTATAAGGGGGTTCTGGGATTCGCAAACTGCACACCTCTTCTCTATCATGGCGCCCTAATCGCCGTGCATCCCAAGGACTCGCAATGGAGCGAAATCGCGGAGGCTACGCTGGGCAAGCTGCTCGAAGAGGTCAAAGGGGTATTCAAGAAGGTCATCGGACTCGAGACTGAGTTGGCGTGGCATTTGTGGGCATCTGAGTTCGCACCTCAACTGTTCGTTGTTTTTGTCTTCCCCTCTTCGCAAGATACTGACACAAATTCTCAGGGGATACCCTTTGCAACCTTTCGATAAGAAACGGGTGCTTGGGCCTATTGCGGACGAGTTATACTGCGACTCTGACGCAATGGTGTAATCCTACAACCCTAAACCGTCTCTGTAGGGTTTGTGTATGTATACTATCTGACATGTACTTGGAATACGCCGCGATGTCGATTGATCAATCTGACTATTATGCTTGAATATCAGGACAACACTGTCGTTTTTGTGTATCTTGCGCAGGCCACACATTCCTATGCATGCCACCAAGATCAGACTATCGGATATTCTTTCTCTCGCGCCAACCGCTCCCCACGTCACCCTCCACCGCCTCCACCGAAGCTTTGCAAAAGGCTTCCGCTCGATCTTCCCCTTCGCCAGTGCGCGGTAACACCCCGGCCACCGCTGGTAGTCTACCTCGTGCTTCTTCCATGCCCTCGTATGCCCACGCCCTCAAGAGCCCCTCCCCTGCATGGCTTAGCCGATACACCTTGCCGTGCACTCTCACGATGAACGAGTCCGACGTACGTATGCCTCGCATGCGCTCCGCGTCGTATATCTAGTTGAAGAAGTAGCCGCGCAGCTGCATGAGGAGCGCGGCGTCTAGCTCGAGACCGTGCGTCTCGAGTACCTTGCGTCGGAGGGACAGGTACCGCGCGCGGGAGCGCTGCTTGTATGCGCCCTCGACTGCAGCTTTCAAGAGGTTCTCCGTTCGCACGCACGCTCGAGGGATAGGACGTCGCGCTTCCAGGCTTAGTGGTGGACCCGGCGGGAGGGGGGGGTCATGGTATATTGAGTCACGACGACATGAAGGAAATTCGAGAATTACGTGCAAGCCTCCTGCGAAAATGTGTCAACAAGCCACGGTATAAACCTCGCCCGCAGCTTGTCGAGGAAGGCCTGCGCTACTATATCTAGTTCTTCTGAATTCAATGAAGCATACACCCCACCGCGTGAACCGAAAAGTTAACCAAGTGTGATATAATTCGGCCGTCTACGAGATACCGCACCTCCAATATCCGGAGTGAGCGATCTATCCCATCGTAAATAATCATCTAGTACGACGTCCATGCAGTAGCACATGTCACAGCAGGACAAAAGATGGTTCCACTTCAACCATACCCTCAGTCGCCAAGACCTTCTTTCCATCGTCCTCGTCCAACTCTTGTAATACCGCCGCCATCTCAGGCTGTGCAGCGTCTCTCACAGAGCGGCAAGTCGGAGATGTGCGTAGGACCTCCCAAGATCGCAACGCGTGGCCGTAAGCGTGAATCCCGACCCAACGGAGGGTGCGAGACGCTTCGACGAGTACAGAAGCCGTCTCAAACGCGCTCGCATCGATAGCCGTCAGAGTCCGCTTCTGCTTGGCAAACATCGCGCGTTCACCAGGCAGACCCCGCGTTTCCGAAGGTTCGCCGTAATGGCGAATCAGTAGATGGGTCAGCGAGAGTTGGGGTCGCTCGCGGCGAAGTGCACCCTGTGGGAAGTCCAATTAGGATCTACCGCTGTTGTGACATGATACCAGAAGGAACTCACCCTCACTGCTTCACCGTTGGTATAATCTTCATCATCCTCTATTGTGAGCACAAAGCGGCGGAGTGGGGATAGATAAGTGGGAGTGTGCAAGATACTGAGCGCTGAGCAACAAGTGTCGGCCCTCGAGTCTGCTCCTGTGCCGACCATGAATGAAGAGCTGAAGAGGGACATTCGTATCTCAAGGCAAGAACTCGCCACTGCGCGAACGTCAGCCATCGCTCGTCGGAAAGCGCCAGCGCTACGCTTTGTTCTTCCGGTGCCGAGCAAACGTACTGCGCAACCGCAAGTGGCGGGTTTAGCCCCTCGGAATATCACTATGGGGCTGGCGGCCACATACCTTCAAGCTGTCCCGCGCGAGCGCCTTCATGGTAAGCAACCCCGTCACCTCGCTTAACGTCATGACTTGGAAGAAGTCGAAGGAGAGGCCCAAGCTGCTGAACGCAGCGTGGTCATCGGAGTACAACGTGGTGAGCGCTGAACACTCCCTGCGACGAGAGTGGTCACATCTCGACCGAGATGTTTCTCTCCCAGCAAAATTCGCCAGATGAACCTGCACGTAACATAGCCAGATTGACGCACATTCAATTCAGAGGAACTTTACATACCTGTGGTCGATTCGCTCGTCCCGAGAAGGACCGTGTCGTAGAGGTTCGTGTCCGCCGCTGAGGGTCTTCAAGGCCTTGACCAGTGTGGCGAGATACATTCATTCGCTGCGGGTCTCCAACTTGAGTGGGTCCGCAATAGTTTTGTTGAAACACGTCAAGAGCAACTCGGAGCGTCGTCACCGACTACCGCTCACCACGTGCGCTTGTTCTGCAAGCCAATCGCGAGACCGGATGAGCACTGCCATCGCGCGTCCACCAGCGCGGCGCAGCCTGCCAGTGTCCGCCGGTCCCCTCTTGCTCTCTTCTCATGTGGGCTTGTTGGACTAGAAGTAGACGGAAATCGGCGGATGATTATTGGTATTTGACTCCCCGCACACTTCGTCTGTTCTAGAACTGATGCTGCTTTTTCCTGATCTTAGGTACCTATAGTGTCATACTGGACATGCTGAATCGGTCGCTTGCGAATGCATCATTTCGATTGCAGGACAATTTTAGGTCCTCGTGTATACGTCGTGTAATCGGTGCGACACGAAACAAGTATGTGATCCCGCAGCTCAAACAGTGAGCGACTCAGGCTACATCTTCAAACCCCTCATGCGCTGCGCTATTTCAGAGTGGCCCCTCCTGTTTCATTGCGCATCTCCTGCCGTCCCCGCTACGGTCATCGTTAGTGATGCCTAGAGAAGATGTACAACCGGACAAACAGAAGGTCCGCTCCTCTCTCTTACTCTTTGTGAGCTGCGCTAACTCTTGCTTCCCATTAACAAGGTCATCGAAGACTATGCACGATGGATGTCCCCCCTTTCGAGTGTCTACACCTCCGCCTTACTCACTACCTGTCACCAATGGGACAAAACATCGCCTGCTCCTGCCCCTACGCTGCATTACGGCTTTTTCTTGTCGTACAAGGAAATGGGGGTGCTCGCAGCAAAGCTCCTCAAGGATGGGCGCGTCACTATCGAAGATACACCGTATCTGCCACCCGTCGGTGTGGTTCACAAGTATCTTAACGATACGCTGCAGGCAAGCCTCGTCCAGGTGCCTCTGAAGCCTGGGGAGACCCGCAGGGTCAGGTTCAGGATGGCGGCTCCAATGACGCCGGACTACTCGGATAGGGTATTTTCGATGTACTGTACCGCAGCCGGGCGCGGCTGGTGGCCGAGCATGGTCGACACGGCCGTGAGCATCTTCAAGGAACTTGTTCCGGGACGTGAGCCAATGTGGTACTTTGACGCAGACACGTACCATCCTTGGTGAGTGCTTAGCGTTTATCACTTGCCCGACGATGACAGAACGACGAGCCTGACTATGTTCCTTAGGGTGTTCGACTTCGATGCGTTCGATGCGGAGGAGATGGTCGGTTCTGCGCTGGTGCCATTCCTGCGTGGCGGCCGCGGCGGTCAGTGAACGGGGGAATTGTCCAGTTTACGGTGTCGTTCCGATTACATGTACAAGCGTATAAATGACTAGTATGGGGAGGCGGAAAGACTGGGACGTCATGTACTGCCGTTGGCCAACCGATATTTCGTAGTCAGTAGACAGTGTGAACCTGAATGATCAGAGCTGCGAGGAAGATTCACGCGCAATTCGACAGCGACCTGGAGTTGAAGCCGAGTTTGCCCGACTTCACATCTGTCGGTGTTCACGCAGGAGATGCAAACGCAGTGATATACAGAAAGTTACAAGTGTCGCGCAACGCATCATGCTAACTTGACAGTCTAAACACGGACAGAACAGCAACAATTGAGTGAGGGTCCTCAGGCATGAATAAGCGGAAGACAATACCTTGGCATATAGAGAATCTACGACCTTGCCGACTTGTTCGAGCGTGTCGATCGCAGCACCGTATGTTCTCTATGAACGATGTGTCAGGTTTGTGGAGAGCGCGAATGAGCCGGGGGTGCTTACATCCGCCTGAGGCTCCTCGAAGATGAGCAGACAACCGCGACCCTGGTCAAGCAC